>CAUYLG010013627.1:0-57304 GCA_963573385.1 Cacajao melanocephalus
TATGCGTGGGTGGCTTTGTTTACTTTTTGCCTTTATATTTCCAATGTAATTTTTCCTGGGAAAAAATTTTAAATTTTAAAAAAAAAAAAAAAAAAAAAAAAAAAAAAAAAAAAAAAAAAGATTTACCAGACACATTACAACCCCATTCCCAACTTCTTTCTTATATTACAGATGGTCAAGAAGGGAAAACAGGAAGCCCCAACGTCACTGAAAGAGAAAGAAAAGTGCAATTTGGAAAGTAGTATAGTTGTGAAGCTGGCTGTGGTCCTCATGGCTAACACAGTGGAGCTAGCAAAACAAACAAACAAACAACATGGCTTAACAGTTTATTTTACCAGCCTCAGGAGAACAGAGGCTCCGGAACAGGCTCCCCCAAACCAAGTTCCAAAGTGAAGGGATTTCTACACCCTACAGAGCAAGGCTGTAGTGAATTCCTAGAATTTTATGACATTCAGTTTGAATATGAGTTGGACTTTCTCATACAAGAAAGAAGCAGAGCTTAGTCACCCTTGACACAGGCTCCAGTTCTCCACCTGTTCCTCAATGTGGTCGATCCAGATATCTACCTTATACAGTCACCTACTGGTGACCACCTCCCTAGGGGACAGGTAGACACAACCTATTTGATTCACCCCTCTGATCCCCACACCCCGCATAGACTGCACAGCTATGCCGCAGTGACCACCTCCCAGTGACAGCGTGACTCCATGGAACTTGCGCCTGCTTGCTCTAAACCCACCAGTTAAAACTCTCCATGGAAATCTGCTTGGGTAATGCCCTGGACCCCCAAAAAAGGCTTCACCCTACAGGTCAGTCCCCCCGTTCCCCTCTCTGTCCCCACTGGCTGGCTGAGCATGTGTGTTGTGGACAGCTCCCTTCGTTCCCATTGGCCCTGCGAGGTGTGCTGCCCTCTTCCGCTTGGACCTGTAAGGAATGCGCTGCCTCTGTGACTTCCCGTGTTCTGTTGAGTTGCCTCCTCTGCATCTCACCTGCCCCACACACCCCAACCTAACTTCTCCCTGGTCAGGGCTCTCCTAGAGAGGGGCTATCTTGGTAGGAATAAGCTGGACCCAGGTCAGACAAGAATCACAAGGGTGCCTGCCGGAATAAACAGGCTCTCTGGGAGAGGGACACCTGGTCATGGGTCACACACAGGCACTAAGCCACCCACCAGCATAAAGAATTCTCTGGAAGGCACATTGTAAACACTCACAACCACATTCCCTGGAGCCCCAACAGGATGGGGTTAGAGTTTATGGCCAGTCTCAGGAGAGAGACCTCAAGACCAAATTAGGAAAAAAAGAAAACAAAAAACAAAAAACCCGGCTTTTAGGCAGGTGATACATTATGGTTGGGTTGGGCAGGGAGAACGTTAGGTCCAGATTCTTGTTCAGCTGATGAGAAAAGACAATGTTTAGAAACGGCTTTGTGACTAGCCTGAGCAGCAATAGCAAGACCCCGTGAAAGAAAGAAAGAAACAAAGAAAGGAAGGAAGGAAGGAAGGAAGGAAGGAAGGAGGAAGAGAAAGAAGAGGAAGGAAAGAGGAGGAGGAGGAGGGAGAAGGAGTGGGGATAAGGAAGAAGGGAAAAGGAGAAGAAAAGAAGAAGAAGACAAAAACAAAAAGAAGAAAGAGAAGAAGGAAAGAAAGAAGGAGGAAGGAGGAGGAAGATGAAAAGAAGGAGGAGAAGAAAGTAGAAGAGATAAGAAGAAGAGAAGGAGGAAGAGGAAAGGAGAAGAAAAGAAGAAGAAAGAAAGAAAGAAAAAAAGGAAAGAAAAGAAAAGGAAGAGGAAGGAAGAGGAGGAAAAAAAGAAGAAAGGAGAAGAGGAGGAGGAGAAAGAAGAAGAAATGGCAAAGGGGCTGAGAACCTAGGTGTGAGGGCTGAGGTCCCAATGAGGAGGACACGTTCATGTCCAGTCTTTCCCAGGGTTTATGGGGCATATTTCATGGAGGTGACAATGAGGAGACATTTGGAGCATCTCATCCTACATAGTTGGTCACAAGTGAAGTTAGTGTTAAAATTCTGCTAAAACAAATATGTTATTCCTACTGTGAAGCAGGAGTGGCGGGGAACAAACCTCTCGAACACTGAACTGAGGAGGGAAGTGGCTTTTTATTCAGCCAGGAGCTGTGAGGGGGCTACAGCCTCATTCACCGAGCTCCCAGAGCTGAAGCTTCTTTCCCCTTTTACAGGCTTACAACACTAAAGGGGAAACTGAGGCGGAACTATGTCATTGTCCATTTGCTGGACATCCGACCTTACAATCTTTTGGCTTCATTGATTTGCTGATTCATATGCAGCCTGAGCGGGGACCAGCAGGGAAGGGGGCTTACAGAGACAAGACAAAAGCAACAATCTGTTTGTTGGCAGAGGGGTTTCCAGGAGGGTGCCTGGTTCGTGGAGAAGTGGGGGCATGAACCAGTGCAGGGCTCCAGCCAGCACAGATAACATTCATTTGCAGCTTTTTCAAGGTTAACAGATAGCAGACATGCTGGGAACTAAAGGGGGGAGTCATTTTCCCAGCTCTTTGGTATTTTATTTTATTTTTTCCTTCTTCACCCTTCTTCCCATCTGGAAGGTGGGGAGGGAGGAGGTGAAATAGAAGGAAGCGAAGAGGTCTCCCCTTTCACCTGCACATATTGTAAAAACTTCATGTAAAAACCCTGTTTTCAATGGCCCAGAACACTTTTATAAATCCCTCATAGAAGAACAGTGACCTTCTGGGCACCTAGAAAGGAATGACACTTTGGAGGCGAAATCACCCTGAACCTTGTCATCTGGTCCAGACAGAGACAGCTAGGGAAACAATGCAGTGGGGCAGGGGGGAGGATCTTTCTAACACATGCACTATGTAATTTATTCCCCATCACATCTCAAAGAGGTAGGGATTTTTATTGCCATTTTACTGATTAGAAAACTATGGCTTGAGAGTTTAGGTTAATACGCCTGAGTTTGTGTAAAGCCTGTGGTAGAGTTTATACCAAGTTTACAACTCAGATTTTTTGGCCCCAACTCTTTTGTCCTTGATTGGAAAATGATATCTGTAAGTGGTGTAGTGATACCTGAAGGCACTCACTAGCAACATAAAATCTGAGTTGTCCTCCTACATCCCAACAAGTACAAGTGCTCTGTGGTGTCATGATAGATTTCTCATTTTTAATTCTAGAAGTTCTACCAACTTCTGTCTTGTATGTTTTGAGATCATTATATATTAAGTGCATATGATTTGGGCATTAAAACTTCTTAGTGAATTGAACTTTTTATCATTATGTTGTTAACCTCCTTATTTTTAGTATTTTTGGCCTTAAGAGCTGTTTTTGTCTGCTATTAATATAACTATGCCATCCTTTGACTTTCAGCCTTTCTGACCACATCCTTTAGATGCCTTCTACAAACAGACTATAACTTGCATTTTTTAATCCACTGACAATATTTATCTTTTAGCTGATGAGCTTAATCTATTGCATTTATTATGATTATTAACATATTTAGATTTATTTCTCCCATCTTATTTTTTTTAAGATGATGTCTCACTCTGTCACCCAGGCTGGAGTGCAGTGGTGCCTAGGTTTTCTTCTAGGGCTTTTATGGTTTGGAGTTTTACATTTAAGTCTTTAATCCATCTAGAGTTAATTTTTGTATAAGGTGGAAGGAAGGGGTATAGTTTCAGTTTTCTACATATGGCTAGCCAGTTTTCCCTTTCACCATTGCTTGTTTTTGACAGGTTTGTCGAAGATCAGACGGGTTGTAGATGTGGTGTTATTTTACACTGTTGGTGGCAATGTAAAGTAGTTCACCATTGTGGAAGACAGTATGTGGTAATTCCTCAAGGATCTAGAACCAGAAATACCATTTGACCCGGCAATCCCATTACTGGGTATATACCCAAAGGAATATAAATCATTCTACTATAAAGACACATGCATGCATATGTTTATTGCAGCACTATTTACAATAGCCAAGTCGTGGAACCAACCCAAATGCCCATCAATGATAGACTGGATAAAGGAAATGTGGTACATATACACCATGGAATACTATGCAGCCATAACAAGGAATGAAATCATGTCCTTTGCAGGGACATGGATGAAGCTGAAAGCCATCATCTTCAGCAAACTAACACGGGAACAGAAAACCAAACACTGCATGTTCTCACTCATAAGTGGGAGTTAAACAATGAGAACACATGGACACAGGGAGGGGAACATCACACACCAGGACTTGTTGGAGGTTGGAGGGCTAGGGGAAGGCTAGCATCAGGAGAAATACCTAAGGTAGATGATGGGTTGATAAGTGCAGCACACCACCATGGCACGTGTATACCTATGTAACAAACCTGCACATTCTGCACTTGTACCCCAGAACTTAAAGTATAATAATAATAATTTAAAAAAACTCTGGGGTTCTAAACAAACTTGAAAGGCAGTCTAAGCCACAGGGACTGCAATTCCTAGGCAAGAGGTGCTGTGCTGAGCTTAGAGCCAGTGGACTTGAGGTGCACGTGACCTAGTGAGACAGCAGCTCATGTCACCCCTCAGCCTCCCAAAGTTCTGGGATTATGTGAGCCATTGTACCCAGCCTAAAGACAAAAATTCTTGAAAGCAGGAAGAAATGACATCTTATCTACATAAGAAAAATAATTTTAATAACAGTGAAATTTCTCATCGGAAAATATGGAGGCCAGAAGGAAGTGGCACAACAGTTTTCAAGAGATGACAGTGATCTCAGTGGCTAAAAACCAGGAAAGGTCAATATCAGAGACATTTTGAGGTCTTAATACTGATTGGGGTAAGTAATAAACCAGCAGTTCAGTAATAAATTTAACAGGGAGATCCAAGGAATAAGACAGACAAAAAAAGGCCTTGATAAGATCCTACTTATCCCTAGTGGTCTGGAAGACTGCACAGGAGCAAAACTGCATGCATGTTCAGGAGAAAATGGAGCGGGCCTGCTATGGTCTGAATACATCTCCCAACATTTGTGTGTTGGAACTTAATCCCTAATGTAACAGTATTAAGAGGAGTGGACTTTGGGAGGTGATTAGTTCATGAGGGCTCTGCCATCATAAAATTTTCAAATAAAAATTTAAGAACTGAAAAACACGGTCAACTAAAGAAAAAAATCAGGCTTTTAAAGAATTACTATTATTATTATTATTTGACACAAGGTCTCTGTTGCCCAGGCTGGAGTGCAGTGGCGAAATCTCAGCTCACTGCAGACTCCATCTCCTGGGCTCAAGCGATCCTCCCACCTCAGCCTTCCGAGTAGCTGGGACTAGAGGCATGCACCACTGCACCTGGCTAATTTTTGTATTTTTGTGGAGACAAGGTTTGACCATGTTGCCCATGCTCGTCTCAAACTTCTGAGTTCAAGCCATCCGCCTGCCTCAGCCTCTCAAAGTGCTGGGATTACAGGTGTGAGTCATCGTGCCTGGCCTAAGTTAATTTTATTCAGAACTCTCACTGAAGATTGCAACCCGGGAGAGTCTTTCGGAGAGTTTAAACTGCTCCAAAGTAGTGTTTCAGCCCACAGCTTATACACAGGTGGTGGCAGCTCTGCATGTAGCTTAGAAGTTACATCAAATGTGCTCAGAAGTTACATTAGAGCAAAATCACATCAAGGCTTGGTTATGAGGGCACATCTGGTTACAGATTACAGAGGCCTAATTATTAATCCTGTCAGGCGTCATCTTCTGTACAGGAAGAGGCAACGATTAGAAGCATTGAATTTTTTTCTAAAACTGCAGTGATTCACGCAAGAGACACAGCAGCCGGTGCTCCACCCTGCTGATCATCCTCAGGGCATTCTTCTGGAGGGCAGTGCTGAGTCACTGAGTCAGGGGCCTCGTAAAATTCTTTTTTTTTTTTTTTACTGTACTTTAGGTTCTGGGGTACATGTGCAGATCATATAGGATTGTTGCATAGGTACACACATGGCAACGTGGTTTGCTACCTCCATCCCCGTCACCTATATCTGGCATTTCTCCCCATGTTATCCCTCCCCAACCTCCCCCCACTGTCCCTCCCCTAGCCCCCCCAACAACAGACCCCAGTGTGTGATGCTCCCCTCCCTGTGTCCATGTGTTCTAATTGTTCAACACCCACCTATGATTGAGAACATGCGGTGTTTGATTTTCTGTTCTTGTGTCAGTTTGCTGAGAATGATGGTTTCCAGATTCATCCATGTCCCTACAAGGGACATGAACTCATCGTTTTCTACAGCTACATAGTATTCCATGGTGTATATGTGCCACATTTTCCTTGTCCAGTCTATCATTGATGGGCATTTGGGTTGTAAAATTCTACTGATAAGGGATTTTGTGAAAATCTGCTGTTGAGCCAAATGAGCAAACATAGTTTCTTACATATGGTACTTTGTCTCACAATAACTGAATCTAAAGCTCAATGAATGGGTTCAAAGGCAGAATGAAGAAGACACAAGATAGAATCACAAAACATGAAGATAGAACAATAGAAATTACTCCAAACAATGGAGAAAAGTAGACTGAAAACCAATGAATAGAGCCTCGGGGACCAGTGGAACCAAAAATTCAATCATTTGTGTCATCAAAGTCCAGGAAAGAGACAAGAAAGAAGAAAGAGTTGAAAAAGCATTCAAAGAAACAATGACATTTTGCCATATCTGGCTAAAAATATAAACCTGATGAACAGCACATGCCTCTATGCCTAGCTAATTTTTGTATTTTTAGTAGAGGTGGGGGTTTCACCATGTTGGCCAGGACCGTCTCAAGCTCCTCACCTCAAGTGTTCTGCCCACCTCGGCCTCCCAAAATGCTGGGATTCTGTGAGCCATTGTGCCCAGCCTAAAGACAAAAATTCTTGAAAGCAGGAAGAAACGACATCTTATCTACATAAGAAAAATAATTTTAATGACAGTGAAATTTCTCATCAGAAAACATGGAGGCCAGAAGGAAGTGGCACAACAGTTTTCAAGAGATGACATAAAAGGAATACCAACCAAGAATTCTTTAGCCAGCAGAAATGTCCTTAGGAATGACAGTGAGATCAAGATATTATCAGATGAAGGAAAACTAAGAGAATGTGTTACCAGCAGACTTACCTTGAAAGAATGGCTAAAGAAAATCCTTACAACAGAAGGGCAATGATACAAGAAGGAATCTTAGAACCTCAGAAAGGAAGACAACAGTAAAAGGAGCAAAAATATCAGTAAATAGACTTTATTTTTCCTCTCAAGTTTACTAAATGGTGCTTGATGGCTGAAGTATAAATTACAACATTGAGATGATTCCCTATATAAAGAGGAAATATTTATTTAACATTTAATGTTATAAGTGGGGAGAATAAAGGGATTAAAAGGAGGTAAAGACTTTACATTTTACTGAAATTGGTAAGAGAAATAAACAAAATGTGGTACATAGGCACAAGTGACCATTATTTAGCCATAGAAAGGAATAAAGTACTAATAAGTGTTATAACATGGACAAATGAACCTTAAAAACATTATGTTAAGTGAAAGAAGCCAGGCATAAAAGGCCAGGCCACATAGTGTATATGATTCTATTTACTGAAATATACAGAATACACAAATTTATACAGATGAAATTAAATCTGTGGTTGCTTAGGGCTGGGGTGGGGAGAGTAGACTGCGGAGTGGGCAAAGGAGTTCTTTTTGGGATGATGAAAATACTCTAGTTAGATTGCTGAGCACAGTGGCTCCCATCTGTAATCCCAGCACTTTGGGAGGCCAAGGTGGGCAGATCTATTGAGCTCTGGAGTTCAAGACCAGCCTGGATAACACAGCGAAACCCCCATCTCTACAAAAAATACAAAAATCAGCCGGGCGTGGTGGCACATGCCTGTAGTCCCAGCTACTTGAGGGGGTGAGGCAGGGAGGATCATTTGAGCTCAAGAGGTCGAGGCTGTAGTGAGCCAAGATCCTACCACTGCACTCCAGCCTGGGTGACAGAGCGAGACCCTGTCTCAAAAAAAAAAAAATTATTAAATAAAAAAATGAAGTTAGATTGTGGTGATGTTCATACAACTCTGTGAATATACTAAAAACTGCTGAACTGTATACTTCAAATGTGTGGGTTTTATTGTATGTGAATTACATCTGAATAAAGCTGTTTTTTAAAAACAGATCACAGATTTAAATGTCAAACATAAAATTGAAAAACTTTAAAAATAAAACACAGGAGAACGTCTTTGGGAGGAGGGCTTGTGAAGAGTTCTTAGACACTGCACCGAAAGCATGATCCAAAAAATGTTTTAAAATCAATAAACTAGACTTCAAAATTAAACATGTTTGCTCTAACAAAGACCTTAAGAGGACAAAAGGACAAACTACAACCTGGGAGGAAATATTTGAAAACCACATATCTGATAAAGAACTCATAGCTAGAGTATGTAAGGAACTCTCGAAACTCAAGTTTTTTAAAAAAGCAATCCATTTGGAAAATGAGCAAAGAATGTGAAGAGACATTTCACCATAAAGGACATGTAGATGACAAACAAGCACATGACGAGATCATTAGTTATCAGGGAAATGCAGCCTCCCCTGGGCCTTAGTCATTTCTTGCTCTTCTTGGGAAAAGGCAAAGACAGAGACCTATGAGTCAGAGCTGGGGGCAGGAAGTTGGATGGAAGGGAGAGAAGATGCTAATGGAGTCATAAGAGACACAGTCCATCTCACATCTTGGAGCTGGAAATAGCTTGACTGTGTCTCTCATATCTCCCAGAAGCGCCAGCCTGAAAATGCGCACCCATAAGCCAGGCAAGAGGTTGCCAGTGGAAGCCAGGGAGACTCACCTGGTTAGAGTCCCAACCTCTGCATTGGTGACTGACATTGTCCAGAGCAAGGGTTGGCAAACCTTTTCTGTAAAAAGCCACATACTAAATACTTTAGGATGTCCAGGCCATGTGGTCTCTTTGGCAACTACTCAGCTCTGCCATTAAAGCAGTAACAGACAATATGTAAATGAATAAGTGAGACCGTGCTCCAAGGAAACTTTAATGGACACCAAAATGTGAATTTCATATAATTTTGATGTGTCACAAAATATTCTTTTTACTTTTCTCAAGCACTTTAAAGATGTAAATAGTATTCTTAGTTTGCAGGCTATGGGAAACCATAAAGGGTCAGTAAACCAGGAGCCATAATTTGCTGATCCCTGATGAGCTTAGATGAGGAGGTTCACTGTTATGCATACCATTGTCACTCAACACTTGATTAACAATGCAGTGACGTCCCTTAAATCCATAAATTTGGCCAGGCTCAGTGGCTCATGCCTGTAATCCCAGCACTCTGGGAGGCCAAGGTGGGCAGATCACTTGAGGCCACAAGTTTGAGACCAGCCTGACTAAAGTGGTGAAACCCTGTCTCTATTAAAAATAAAAAAAATTAGCTGGGTGGTGTGGTGGTGTGCACCTGTAGTCCCAGCTACTTCAGAGGCTGAGGCAGGAGAATTGCTTGAACCCAGGAGGCGGAAGTTGCTGTAAGCCGAGATCACACCATTGCACTTCAGCCTGGGTGACAGAGTGAGACTCCGTTTCAAAAACAAACAAACAAACAAATCTATAAATTCTACTTCTAGGAATTTATCACAAAGAAATAATCATGGCTGCAAACAAAAATTTGACAGCAAAGACTGTTATCCCATCCTGGTTATAACAACGAAAAAATCTGGACACATTCAAATATCCAGTGACAGAGGAGTGGCTCAAAAATCTGAGGCCATCCAAAGAATGGCTGCTATGTGGCCATGTCAACAATCATCCTGTGATCTGGAAAGAAAGCAAATGTGGTCAAATATTAACAATGAGTGAATCCAGGCCAGGTGTGGTGGCTCACACCTGTAATCCCAACACTTTGGGAGGCCGAGTTGGGCGAATTGATTGAGCTCAGAAGTTCAAGACCAGCCTGGGCAACATGGTGAAACCCTGTTTCTACAAAAGGTACAAAATTAGCTGGGCGTGGTGGCTCATGTCTGTAGTCCCAGCTACTCAGGAGGCTTAGGTGGGAGGATTGCTTGAGCCCGGGTGGCAGAGGTTGCAGTGGGCCAAGATCACACCACTGCACTCCAGTCTAAGCAAGTGAGCAAGACCCTGTCTCAAAAAAAAATTAAAAAATTTAAAATAACAATTGGCGAATCTAAGTGCAGGGTATATGAGTGTTCACTGTCAACTTTTCTGTAGGTTTGAAATGTAAAACTAAAGTTGGAAATATATTTGTAAGTAAAAAATGCTTTTTTGTGAAATGTAAGTTAATAGACTTACAGACTCATCTCCAGCCCATCAGAACTGTGTTCTCTGTTAAATAAATATAAGTATCTTCTCTCTTTTCATAGAAAGTAGTATAGATTAGGTAATATTTATCTACCTAGCATCTATTCCAATCACGCTCAATGTAATTTAAACTACATGTAACATGAGATTTACAGACAGAAAAAAAATAATCTCGATGTTCTCTTTTCACAATTATCTTGTTCTAAGAGCAAAGAAAAGCTTAACTTGGCCAGGTGTGCTGGCTCATGCCTGTAATCCCGGCCCTTTGGGAGGCCGAGGCAGGCAAATCACTTAAACCTAGCAGTTTGAGACCACACTGGGTAACATAATTAGACCCCATCTCTATGAAAAATAAAAAAAGTTAGCCAGGCCTGGTGGTATGCATCTGTAGTCCTAGCACTCAGGAGGCTGAGGTGGGAGGATTGCTTGAACCTGGGAAGTTAAGGCTGCAGTGAGCCATGATCACACCACTGCCAGGGAACAAATACCCTGTCTCAAAAAAAAAAAAAGGCTTAACTTGCTTGGGTTTTGAGCAGTTGAACAAAAACCTTGCTTTTACATATGAAACACAAATTATCTGGGAAGACTTCCTTGGTAGGGGTGGGTGCTCTAGGCTCTACAGGTGGAAATAGCATTTGGGAATTCATCCCACGGTCTGGGTTCTTCTCCAGGCAAAGGCCCATTCTTGTTGGGTTAGAAGTTCTTGTTTGAAAATATAACCTGAAAAATAGATTCACTTTAGTGCATAGGAATAAATTCACGAAAACCTTACCATTTAAATAAAAACATAGGAGCTATGCCTAACTACAAGATGGCCAATCTTCGGCAGAAGACGTCAGCGACCCCTCTCCATTTGACTATCAAACGAGGTAATTAGACAAAGAGCGTTGTCAATTTCCGCTTGAGCCCCAGTTATGGATTGCGGGTGCAGAGGTGGAGTCATCAAAGATGAATTTTAGAAAATCTGTCTCTGTTTAAAACCTTTTAAATGCTCATACTCAGTCCCATTGCCAGGAGTGAAACCCAAACCTCCCGTGTGAAAAATCAATATCCAAGCTGACAGATCACACGGGATCTTCCTTACAGACCAAAACCATAGTCAATTCTTAGGTCCTTTTAAATACTAAACTCTTCACTCCCTCTCTACTTCCACCTGTGCATCGCGCCTACCTTAGAACCCGCCAAATCCCATTAAATCCCACCCCCCACCAGCCACGCAGTCTCCATAGGCTCCACGCGCCGCTTTTCCAGTCCCCCATTGGCCGGTTTATTGCCAGACCGCCCCCCGCTCCCACGCCCTAGTCTTCTGTGATCTCCTCGGATTCCGTGAAGCCCCGCCCTTCCATTCTCCCCTTTGGCATATCTTCTTCCACTCAGGCCCGCCCCTCCCTCCCCACCTGACTATTTGGTTGGCCAGCGCGCTTGCCACTTACGTCATTCACCCTCGCCACCCGGAAGCCGCGGTTCCTACCAACCGTTCTTATTGCTGGCGGCCCTGAGGTAAAGGCCGCGCTTGAGTGTCCCTGGGTGGCCGGGTCCCCGCGTTGGGAGGGGCGGAAGGCTGAACCCCCAGCTTGAGCCAGACAAGCCGATGCCTAGCGTTTAGAGGGTGGAGATGAACTGTGTGTGAGGCCAAACTGGAGCGGTCAACGTGGTCTTTCCCCTCCCGACTCCCCAGGAGCCCATCATGGCGACGCCCCCTAAGCGGCGGGCTGTGGAGGCCACCGGGGAGAAAGTGCTGCGCTACGAGTCCTTCATCAGTGATGTGCTGCAGCGGGACTTGCGGTGAGTGACAGTGCGGGGGGCGGGGCGTTTGGAACATTCCACGCGGTGGGTGGGGCGTTCAGAATTAGGGCCAAGCCTTTGGATTCGTGGGTGAGGCGTTCAGAGTCCGGCCCCGCGCTCCTTGGAGCGTGCACTGGGGGCGACATCCGGGGTGCAGTTTGGCTGGGACCTGGCGTTCATAGTAGGAGGCTTGTCCGCGCATGCGTGGCCTCCGATGTTTAACAGATTGAGGCTGGTTTTCTGGAGCCACAGTTCTCGGGTTCGAATCCTGGTTCGGCCGTTCTTCATCTTTGTGAATACGTCCTACCTCGCTTTTCTGTGCCCTATAAACTTTCCTCCTCTGTGAAATAGGGAGTTTTGTGGAACCTTCCCCATGCAGTGGTTTTGAGTATTTGATGTGCCCCATCTTTGTAAAGAATTTAGCATGGATGCCTGAAACATAGTAGAGGTTCAATGAGTATGAAGAAATATTATTGCAGTCTTTTTAAATTTAAGCAGGAAGTAAGGTGTTCAGAACTAGGACTATGAGCATCCTAAAAGGGATGGAGGATTTTTCTAGGGTGAGGATGGGACATTATGATTGGAGTTCAGCATTGGGAGTAGAATGTAATAATAATAATAGCTAACACATATATAGAGAGTTTACCATTTGGGTAGGCATTATTCTAGATGCTTTGCAGTAAATACTCATTTAATCCTAATGACTCTACAAGGTAATACTGTCATCTGCATTTTATAAATGGGGAAACTGAGTCCCAAACAGGTTACTTACTTGCCAAAGTCATACATCTAGTAAAGGGTAGATCCTAGATCCAAACGCAGGCAGACTGACCCAGAGCCCAAAATTTTATGCACTTAAAAAGCCTTTTCAGTGTATGGTGACGTGAGAGTCTCAGAGGGTCATGAAATGAGGTATACCAGGAGGAATGGGGCTGGCTATTGGTCACCATTGCACTTTCGTCCCATCAGAAAGGTGCTGGACCATCGAGACAAGGTATATGAGCAGCTGGCCAAATACCTTCAACTGAGAAATGTCATTGAGCGACTCCAGGTAAAGACTATGGGGTTGGGTACCATTTTTTTTTTGGTATGTGTGGGTAAGGGAGGGAGACGGGAAGAGAGACCCCAAACCCAAACCTGTTGCCTGATCTAAGAGTTCACCACTGACCCCTACCTCTTTTTCCCTGGCCCCACAGGAAGCTAAGCACTCGGAGCTATATATGCAGGTGGATTTGGGCTGTAACTTCTTCGTTGACACAGTGGTGTGAGTGTTTACCCACCCCTCTGAGCCCACAGGGTTCAGCTTCCCCCTTCCCTCATGCAACATATATTTTTTTTAGTATCTTCTATATACCAGGCACTATACGAGATTTTATATCCCAATAGGATATAAGCTAGGTGCTGGGGATGTGACAGTGATTAAAATCGGACAAAATCCCTGCCTTCCCAGAGGCTCAATCTGGGGAAGGGTGGGGAGCAAAACATAAACTATGCTAAACAGTGATGAGGACTTCCCTCCACTTCCTCTAACCTCTCTCTCCTCAGCCCAGATACTTCACGCATCTATGTGGCCCTGGGATATGGTTTTTTCCTGGAGTTGACACTGGCAGAAGCTCTGAAGTTCATTGATCGTAAGAGCTCTCTCCTCACAGAGTAAGTCCATTCCGTGAGGATAGTGTGAAAAACATCACCATTTCCAACACTCTCCTCCCTTTCCCCATGGCCGCCTGGAATGATATTTAAGGACTCATCTCCCTCCTCCTCAGAGCTGGGGCTGAAGAAATGGAGATGCAAAGCCCATGTGTAGCACATAATAAGCATTCAAAAAATGATCTTTGTATCGTTTATTCATGTAAACATTTATTGGGCATCTTCTGCATGCCAGGCATTGCTTAGCAGTGGGAATGCAGCAGTGAACAAGACAGAAGAGTTCCTTGAAGGCTTACAGTCTAGAAGGACTACACTGTTATACATAAATACAATTATGACCAGATCCATGAGGTTAAATTGTTAACCTGTTAACAATTTTAATTTAATTTTAAGCCTGTTAAAATTGGTAACAAGAAAACTAGTTACCTGCGATTTCACTTCCTGCTAATTTTGCTATTCATTCACTGTGTTCCTGCCACACTGACCTTCACAGGCTTCTTTCAACATCCCAAGAATGATCCCACCCCAGGGCAATTGCCGTGGCTGTTCTCTCTGCCTGCACTGCTCTTTTCCCCAGTACCCACATGGCTTCCTTTCTCCTCACTCAGTTGTCTTGCTTAAATATCACTTCCTCAACCAGGCTCTCTGTAACCTAACTTTAAAATCACAGCCCCTGGCACACTTGATTCCCCTCCTTCTACTTTTTTTTCCATAACACTTATGACCCCCTAATATTTACTATGTAATTTCTTTCTTTCTCATATTGTCTCCTCCAATTAGAATGTAAGTTTTGCAAAGGGGGAGATTTCGTTTATACCCCAGATGACTATAGTAGTACAAGCATGTAGTAGACACTCTGTGTTTTTGTTTTTAAGAGATGGTGTCTTGCTGTGTTGCCCAAGCTGGAATGCAGTGACTATTTACAGCTGCAATCATAGCATACTACATCCTCAAACTCCTGAGCTCAAGCAGTCATCTTGCTTCAGCCTACCAAGTAGCTGAGACTACAGGCACACCGCTGCGCCGGGCTTTATGATTGTTGAAATAATTTAAAAGGGTATGCTAGAAGCAAATTGAAGTGGGTTATTGAAGCAGATCTGTGTTGGTGGTGATGGGGAGAAAGTGTGGGCTCCAGTTGAATTTAAGGCAGGAATGTCCAGTCTTTTGGCTTCAATGGGCCACATTGGAAGAAGAATTGTCTTGAGCTACACATAAAATACACTAATGCTAATGATAGCTGATGAGCTTAAAAAAGCAAAAAAATCACATAATGTTTTAAGAAAGTTTATGAATTTGTGTTGGGCTGCGTTTAAAGCCGTCCTGGACCACATGTGGCCCACAGGCTGTGGGTTAGATAAGCTTGATTTGCAGTTTGGTGCAGGGAAGGGCAATTGGGAGCATAGATGAGGGATGTGAAATGTAGACAGGGAAGGCCTCCCAGAGGAAAGGACATTTGAATCATTTCACTGAGTGAATAAGCCATGGGGCTATCTGGAGAAGAGCATTCCTGGCAAGAGGAATATTGTGCCTTGCATGCTAGAGAAACTGCCAAGAGAGGTGAGCTTGGTTTGGATGGAATAAGCATGGGGGCACTGAGCAATACACTTAGACTAACAACATCTCACAAGTGTGAATACCATCGATCGAAAATTCCTTGTTGGTTATGTTTATGTCTGTTCCTACATTCATTTTTTCCAAAGTTGCCTCCCTTAGGGTTTCAGTAATTTTTATCTTTTCAAACCTTTCCAGGATTTTGGTGTTAGTGGACCCAAAAGAACCTCAGACCTGCTGAGATTTCTGATTCTTGATGTTCAGACCAATTAGCAAATAGTTTGATTAAATGGCCTGCTTTCATGGTCAACACAGTTCTGAACTGGTGGTCATTTAGACCAAGTCCAGTTTGTTTGTTTGTTTGTTTGTTTTGAGATGGAATTTTGCTTTTGTCACCCAGGCTGGAGTACAATGGCATGATCTTGGCTCACTGCGACCTCTGCCTCCTGGGTTCAAGGAATTCTCCTGCCTCAGCCTCCCAAGTAGCTGGGATTACAGGTGCCCACCACCGCTCCTGGCTAATTTTTGTATTTTTAGTAGAAACGGGGTTTTACTATGTTGGCCAGGCTGGTCTCGAACTCATGACCTAAGGTGATTGGCACACCTCAGCCTCCCAAAGTGCTGGGATTGAAGGCGTGAGCTACCACGCCTGGCTAAAATCCAGTTTTTATAAGAGGCTTTCCTTGTTATGTCACAAGATTCCTGAGCCTATCAAATAGATTTTAATTTTTTGAGACTCCATATACTTCTCCAAAATGAAATATTTAAATTATCAGTGCCTGCCCCCTTGCCTGGTCTTTTTGATATACTGACCTGGTCTATTAGTGTGATGAAAAATATAGTTGACTCTTTTATTGCTTTATTAGTAGGACTGTCTAGAGGTTTAATTTTTCTAAGAGATGAGGATTTGAGTCTATGTAGCTGGCTCTCCTCTTTAAAACACTTGGTTACTTGGGATATACTTTGAACTAACTTTCTGGTTCTTTTATGTGATCAAAAGTGATAGTTCTTCCTGTTCTTAGTATATTTCTTTGTTCAGGAAGTGGAAGAGATGAAATCTCTGTATATTCTTTCCTGATGACACAGAAAGGAGTACACATCCACATCTCATGTATAGACATGTAATTATAGAAGAAACAGCATAACCATATGACTACTCACACTACCTTACATACTAAATCAGTAGTAATTTGCTTCTCCACATAGAAAATAAAAATAAATCAGTAGTAATAAACATATCCCTTTTGTGTTACAGCTAGCATTTGGTGAACTCTGCATTTTTCTCCTTTTTTAAGTGTTGAACTCATAGGCTAAGCTTATACCATTAACTAATTTTGTTGTCTTTTTTTTATGTTCAGATTGTCCCTTAGGAACTGATCAGGTTCATTCTTCCGTTTTTTTTTTTTTTAAGCATTACCCCAGAATATTCTTGAAAGTATTCTTGCTCTCTGGCAACAACAGCCATACTTCATTTTGTTCCTGTCCCTAAACATACACTCAACCAACTTCAGGTTCCTTTGAATGGAGTAGTCACTTACTCATTCAATATACGTTGGGTGCCTGCTCTGTGCCACACATTGTTCTGGTCCCTGGGGATATAGCAGTAAATAAAAAAGACCAAAATCTGCCCTCATACAGCTGACATTCTAGTCAGGGGAGACAAACAATAAACGAATGATGTAGTATGTCAGATGTTGACAGTGCTATGGAGAAAGCATATCGTGGAGATCAGAAGTATTACCTGCAATGGAGCAGTCATGATTTTAATTAGAATGGCTGACTAGATGTGAAGTGTGAGAGAGGGGAATCCAGGTTTTTGGCTGAGCAACTGGAAGGATGGAGTTGCCATTATCTGAGATGGAGAAGGTAGGGGAGGATTGGATTTGGAGGGGAAGGTCAGGAGTTTAGTCTGGAACCTGTTAGGTATGATGTACTTATTAAACACTGAAGTGGATTTTTGGAAGATGTCATTAAAACTCCTAGTCAAATTCAGAAGAGTTCTGGGCCAGAAAAAGAAATGTGGGAGATACTGGTATATAGATGGGTTCATACTACTTTTTTTTTCCAATTTAGCATCCTGTCTTATTGCTGTCTACTTTTCCAACAGTATTTAGTTTCATTAACCCCTCAAACTGACTCCTACATCGACAGCACAATAAAATCCACATTCCTTATCATGATATCAAGACCTTGCATGATCTAACACTCTGACCTCACTGCCCTTCAAACAGCTCTTTGCTGCCTCTTGGCCTTTTTGTGGAAAAGGTCTTCCTACTGCTTAACCATTAGGCATTCTTCCATTCCTTCTCATTTTTCATTGTTTAGAAAGGCCTTCCTTGACCCTTTATATCAATTAGGATTCTTTTGGGTGAGACCTAATCCAAACTGGCTTAGAGAAAAGGAGTCAACTGACTAGTTCATGTAATTCAACCTCCTTCCCCTGCCACGATCTTCCCCTGGTTCCCATCTCACTTAAGGTCAAAGCTAGGGTCCTTACCATGACCTTGTAGGCTTCACGCAGTCTGCCTCCATCATTACCCCTCTGACCTCACCTCTTACATTCCCCCTTCACTTATTCCTCTCCAGCCACAGTGGCCTCTTTGCTGCACCTCAAACATGCCAGGCACACTCCTACTTCAGCGCCTTTGCATTTGCTACCCCTTGTGTGTGGAACACATCCTTCATATACCCACACTACTCACTTCTTCACTGTCTTTGAGTCTTTACTCAAATGCTTCTCAGCAAAGCCATCCCTGAGCCCTTTATTTAAAATTGCAGCCCCCCCCATTTCCCGTATTTCTTAATCCTCTCTCATTTTTAAATTTTTTAAATTGTAGTTAGAACCATCTGACACACCATATGTTTTATTTCATTGGGTTTTTTGTCTGTCCCTCTTTACAAGAATTTGAACTCTGTCAGGCCAGGAGTTTTATTTGTTGTGTTTGCTGCCATCTCCCCAGTGCCTAAAATTGCCTGGCATACAGTAGGCATTTAATAATCTTTGAATCAGTGAAAACCAGATGGTGGCTTGGCATCTCTGCGTAGGAGCAAGCCCCGTGGAAATCATCCAGGATATAAGTAGTTCTTGAGATGATAAGGAAGGGTCATTCTCATAATCATAAGTGGGGCCCATTTTGTCCTTTCCTGTTTCTTTTTTCTAGGCTCAGCAACAGCCTCACCAAGGACTCCATGAATATCAAAGCCCATATCCACATGTTGCTAGAGGTGAGAGCAGCTCACCCCACTACCAGACTGTGTTTAGGGTGGTGACCTGAAGAAGGGAGAGAGCGGAAGAAGGGAGGGACCATCTTTCCTTCTAAACTGGAGTCAAGGGAGGGAGGTCAGAGCAAGCCTAGGGGCATAACCCAGACCCAATCTTTGATCAATCTCTTCTGTCCTCTTTTTCAGGGGCTTAGAGAACTACAAGGCCTGCAGAATTTCCCAGAGGAGACTAACCATTGACTTCTTCCCCCCATCCTCAGACATTAAAGAGCCTGAATGCCTTTGAGTCACATGGCACTTCTTTTTCCCCATAAACTCTGCTGGTTGCCACAGGGGCCTGTTACTAGGGCACAAAGTTGCTGAGAGACCCCTGAGATCCAGTCTCTGTGGAACTTCCAAAATGCCCCAGCAGTCCTGCCTCCAGCCTGTTGCCTGGCAGCATTTGCCAGTTGACCTTATGCACTGCCCTCTCTTCTGTCATCTTGGCAACCTGGGCCCCCACCTCACCCTTCCATTCCTTTTCCTAGACGCCACCCTTTGAATTGCCATAGAGAATAAGCCAATTCATGGTGGTTTATTTACTCCCAGAGCAATTAAAGGGCCCTAAGGTTTACCCTTTCACACACCCAGTCGCTTCTCAGGTACTCTAAATTAACACCCACATCCACCTCAGCCCTACCTTGTCCTAGCCCCTGCTTCTAAGTGCTTCCAGCTTCCAATAGGCACAGAGCTGGATCCCGCTCTCCCTAGTCCGGCCCCTATTCTAGGTTGAATCCAGCCGCCGCCAATCAACGCAGAGCCAGGTTCCTCCCCTTTTTAAGTCCGGCCTCAGTTCAGCCCTGCCCTCTGAAGACATTTCGTTTCTGCCACTCAATGCTCCTTCGTGTAGCTGACAGCCATCCTGCCCTCCTACCTCCGCTGTGTTCTAAATTCGTCTTCTACCCAGCTCTAGGGTCTTTTCTAACCATAGAGGTACCCTGTCCGCCTACGCACAGCCCAGCCCAGCCCGACCCACTCCTGCCGGCTGCTACGCCCATTTCTATACAAGTCCTGCTTCCGCTGGGCAGCGTGGCGTGCGGCTCCGCCCCCTTGGTGTTTTGGCAGGAGTCTAGAGTCCCTCATCCGCCAATCAGAGGAAAACAGGGCCACCCACCCCCGTCCTTGGAGGCTGTTTTCCATCAATCCCATGTAGGCCAATCAGTGTGAGGCAGCCCCCCTCCGGCCCCCCCCCACACACACCCCGAGCCTCATCAGTTGCTCACAGTCTGTCAGTCCTTGAGCCAATCGCCGTGGAGCACTGGGAAGGCGGAACGCGCCTCCTCGGGACTCCAGGGGCCCTGAGCGTTCCATCATTTCCCCTTAGGCCAATCACGGCACAGCTCCGTGGGGAAGGGCCAGTCCCCAAGCCCCTCTAGGCCGTGCGGGCGATTAACAGTGCTTTGGCCAATCAGCGAGCGGCGGGACACTGGGCTCCTCCTCCCTGGGCCCACGTGAGCTGTAGGGAAACGCAGGGGCGGCTTCTAGGTGCTGTCGCCGCCGCCGCCGCCGCCGCCGCCACCGCCACCGCCGCCTCGGAACCCAGGCCTGGGGGGCGGTGGGGCCGCGTATGGAGCCCCCGCCCCCCGGAGCTACCAACATTGCCAACGCCACCGCCACGCTACACACAGGTGAGCTCTGGTCTTGGAGGGTGGAGGGCCCCGTCCGTGACCCCACGTATCCTTCCCGCCCCCGCTCAGAGGATGTGGCTTGGCCGGTGGCCTGCTGGTGTTCGACTCCCCGCCGCCACCACCACCACGGCTGGTGGACCTGCTTGTGGCATTGCCCACGCCCTTCGCCCCTTGTAGTGCATCTGACCATGGCCTAACCTCCCCCTCCCGTTGTATAATGGATCGGTCTGCGTGCTTATATTTTTCCCCACGCCAACTTAGGATGGACTCGTCCATAGGCTGTCCCCCTACCCCCACGCACCCCCCATCCACCCACACTTATAGGGAGCTAGCCTGTGGCAGTGTTCAGCCCCCTTAATAGTAGGTGTATCTGAGTGTTTGCATTTCTCCTAGCCTCAACTTTCAGGAGACCCGTCCGTGGCCTTGTTTATTCTACCCCTCCTGTTCATTGTAGCGAATCAATCCGTGGCGCCGCACCCCTCCACACACATCCCTCTTTAACAGTGAGTCTGAGTTTGTATTCCTGCCTCCTCCAGTCCCCCAATGCATCAGTCCATGGCCTTTTTCAGAAACCCCCCCCACCCCCCACGCACACACACACACCATCACCACCACCATTTTATAGTGGATCAGTCTTCATGTTTGGATTCACGTCCCCTTAGCTATCAGTCCATTGCCCTATCTGTCCTCCCTTTTTCGTAGACTGTCACTCTAGCCCTTGGGCTTCTCTCTTCTTTTTAATAGTGAGTCAGTCAAGTGCTTTATATCTCTCTATTTTCAGTAGCTCGGTCCATAGCCTTGTCCCTCTCTGCTTTGAATCAGTCTGTGTGATGGCTTTTCTCTCCCCTCACTGTGGTGTGGTGCAGGAGTCTGTAAGGTTTTCTGCTCCCCTTCCCCTCAGACGTTGAACCTCATCCCCCCTTCATTTGCAGTGGATCTGTTCATTGGCCTTCCTCCCCCACACCCCAGTATGCTTGCATCGTCCCCCGCATACCCTCCCCTGAGTCCAGTGCTTTGTAATTGGAGGAAGGTCAGCCGTGTACTTTGAATTTCCTTCCTTTTTTTCCCTTCCCAGAGGAGTACGTGCTGATCCTCTTTTCCTTGTGGTGGAGAAATGTATGGCCTTCCCTGTCCCCCACCTCTTAATATAGTGGGTCAGCCTGATCACACTCATAACCACAAAGACGTTCTGCCTCACTACAATAAGTGAACACATTAGGGCCAGTGATGATCGTAATGCCAATAGGAGCTAGTGTTTATTAAGCACCTGCTGTGTATCAGAGTGTGTCATATGAATGAGTTTCTTTAATCCTCACCACAACCCCATGAGACAGGTACTGAGGGAGCTGGGCCATAGGGAGGTTAAATTCCTTACTCAAAGGCGGCCCAGGAAGTACTCAGGGCACAGGATAATTTTTGAGGCTCCCCTCTTAGACCCCATCCCACCCCACGTGAGGCCTCAGTCCTTAAAAACCAAATTAGTTCCCATCTCCAAGCTTTGTTCTTGCTGTTCCCTCTGCCTGCAGAGCTGTCTCCATTCCCCATCTTGTCTCAGCACCCACCCACCCCCCAACCCCAGCAGCTCTGTGACCTTAGATGAGTGATTTAACCACTTCTTCTCTGCACCTTTTTCTTCATTTGTGAAATGGGGGATCAGAACTAGAATCCCCTCCAGTGTAAATAAATATTACCTGTGAAGTAATGGTAAAACAAGTAACCTTTCTAGCATTACTGCCTCTACCTCCCCACCCCCTGACTGTGCTCCAACCACACTGGCTCCACCGCACAGCTCCTGAAACATAGCCATGGACCAGCCTCAGGCCCTTTGCCTTGGCTGTTCTTTGTGCTTTGAATACCACTCCCAGATCTCTGCATGATTCCTTTCAGCACTCTGTTCAAATACCAACCCCCAAAAGTTGTTCACCACACTGTGGTGCATGGAATGCAATACAAAAAGATACATGTATCAAAGATGTTTCAAAGAATGCTAGTTTGTATAGGAACAAGGATCTTCCTCCTTTTCGGAAGGCTGCGTTTACAAAACTGTGAGGTATGTAATATGCTCTGTAATGGCACAGGTATAAAAGCTGTTTCTAGGAGTGCTAGTTGCATATGTGAATAAGGACTGTGTTGCATTGAAAGAATGTGTTCACAAAACTGTGGTATGTAGCCGGGCATGGGGGTGTGCACCTGTAGTCCCAGGTTCTTGGACTGCAGCTGAGGTGGAAGGATCCCTGGAGCCCAGGAGTTCAAGGCCAGCCTGGGCAAAACAGAATCACTGTGGTGTGCGTAATACACTCTTCTAAAGGCACAGGCATAAAAGATGTTTCTAAGAGTGATTTGATTTTGTTGCACTGGGTAGTGTTAGTTCAGTAAAGATTGATTGTCACACCGTGGTGCTTGGAAAATACTATACAAAGGCACATGTATTAAAAAAGTTCCTAACAGTGCTACTTGTAAAAACAAAAAAAAGCCAACCCCTCCCTGACCATCTGAAGCTGCACACCCAGCAGGGCTCAAGCCGGGTCCCTGCTTTGTCCCTTTATCACTGTGACACACTGTGTGGGTTGTTTGTGTCTGTCTCTCCGCATTGGAATGTGAGTCCCATGAGGACTCAGTTTTTGTCTGCTCATTCACTGCAATGTCTCCAGCACCTGAAAATGTACCAGGTAAACAGCAGATGTTCAATAAGAATTTATCCCATGAATAAATGGGAAAAGGATCATTTCAGACATCAGCGTAGGGGTCAGATGGGGAAGAAGAAGGGATATGAGGGCTAGTTAGTTGGAACTGTTCCTGCAGCCAACCTTTACTGAGCCCCTTGTGAGTACCAGGCACTCTTCTAGGTGCTGGAACATGGCAAGGAATGAAACAGGCAGAAATATCTGTGCTTGTGGAGCTGACATTTATTAAAAGCTGGGGAGGCCGGGCACAGTGGCTCATGCCTGTAATCTTAGCACTTTGGGAGGCTGAGGCGGGTGATTGCCTGAGCTCAGGAGTTCTAGAGCAGCCTGGGCAACACGGTGAAACCCCGTCTCTACCAAAATACAAAAAAATTAGCTGGGTGTGGTGGCATGAGTCTGTAATCCCAGTTACTTGGGAGGCTGAGGCAGGAGAATTACTTGAATCCGGGAGGCGGAGGTTGCAGTGAGCCGAGATTGCACCATTGCACTCCAGCCCTGGCAACAAGACTCAAAAAAAACAAAAAAGTTGGACAGACTATATGAACAAAATAAATCAGTAAAATTAGTGTAATAGACAAATGCTGAGATAAAGAATGAAATAGAGCAGGTGGGAATCGAGTAGTGGGGCTGGTTAAAATCTTAGGCACAGGGCAGGCCACACTTGGAAGGTGACTCTTGAATTAGGGCCTCAAGGTAGAGAGGGAGAGAGCCATAATGTCTAGGGGAAGAGCATACCAGGCAGAAGGAAGCGCCAGTGCAGAGGCCGAGGTGGGATGGTGGCTGGCATGTTCAAGGAACATCGAGGCGGCCAGTGTGGCTGGAGCAGAGTGGGGGGAGGGGTAGAAGGTGAGGTCACACAGGTGTTGGGAGCCAGACAGTGCAGGCCAAGGTGATCCATAGGATAGGATTGCAGGGGTGGGGGGAGGAGGGCACGCTAGCTAATAGCTAATATCTGTGGAGTGTCTACCACACACCAGAGGCACTTTCCTAAGTCTTTTACGGAATTAACACATTCCATCCTCACAGAAGCCTTGGAGGGTAGGTGTACTCTTGAGAATATTTCACTTTGAAAGTAAAATATTCCCATTCTACAGATGAGTAAACAGGCACAGAGAGGCTGAGTAACTTGCTCAAGGTCACACAGCCAGAACAGGGGCAGAGGAACATAAGGCTGAAGACCCAGAAAGAAGAACAGATTTTCAAGGGCAGACAGGTCATTCGGCACCTTGGATCACGCAGAGGAAGAATGGATTCTTCCTGGAACGTGATGTGATGATTGTGTAATCGAGGCCATCAAGTGAGGGAAGAGCTCTCCCTGCAGAGAGGACAGCCCGTGCTTACTCTCAGAGGTTAGAACTGTCTTGGGAACAGTAGATAATTCAGGGTGGCTGCCTCAGAGCCTCTGTACACACCATTCAGTCCATCTGCAGGCCCTCTCCCACAGAGGTCAGTCTGGCTTGCTACCTCCTGTCCTTCAGGCCAGGTGTCGCCTCCTTGGGGAAGAACTCCTTGCACACCCTGTGTAAGCAGCATTCCTGTCACCCTCTAGGATCTTACCCTTCTCTGTTTCTCTTCATAGAGAACTGGTGGCATAAGGTGGCTAGGATTGCTCGCTATAGCTAAACCACTTAGGTTTTGAATTCCGGCTCTGCCAACTTCCAGCTGTGTGACTTTGGGCAGGTTACTTCTATGTACCTCCACTGCCTCATGTGGAAAATGGGGGAAATGCTAATCCCCACCCTTGAATGGTGGTTTGAGGATTCAATGAGTTAAATGATTCCAGCAGTGTGCAGCACATGGTAAGGATCCTATGCCTGGCTTGCATGTTTACATTATTAAAATGTATTCATAGGATACCCGTAGGTGTCTGACAGGCCTCCGAAACTGACCATCTCCAAAACTGGCATGATCCCCCTAAAAACTTACACTCCTGCAAGGCTCCCATCTCAGCTGTCCATAATGCTGTCCTTGTGGGTGATTAGGCACAAACCTAGACTCACCGTGGACCCTTCTCTCACCTCCCCCAGGCATGCTATCTGTCACCAAGTCTATTCTGTGTTCAGACTTTCTCCAGAACCCAGCCACGTCTCTCCAGTCCCACTGCTACCACCATTGTCTACTGCAGTGGCCTTTTCAGCCCTGACTGTTCTCCTCACGACCGCCAGGGGGATCCTTTTAAAATCCTAGTCACAGTCTGTCACCGCTCTGTTCACAACCCTCATGGCTCCTGTCTCACGTAGAGTCCTGACAGTGCCGGAAATAGCCTGGCTCAGTCTGGCCCCCGTCGCTCTGTTCTCATCTCCTGCCGCCTCCCTGCTCTCCCCCTAACCCATGCTGGCCTCTTCTCCCCACGTCACCTGCCAGGTACTCTCTAGCCTCAGGCCCTTCGCACCAGCTGCCGCTTCTGCCTGGCTCACTGGTCTCAGATACTCACAAGGCCAGTTCCTTCACCTCCTTTAGGTCTCTGCCTAGTTGTCCTCTCCTTGGTGACTATTCTGCCCTGACTCTCCATGTGAAAGTAACAGCTCTCCTCTGCTTGATTTTTTTTTTGCCATAGCCCTTACCAGCATCCGACGCACTCTTATATGTGTTTGACTTGTTTCTCATCTGTCTTCCCCGCTAAGATGTGAGCTCCTCTGCAGCAGGGATTGTTGTCTGTTTTGTTCTCGGCTGTATCTGCAGCACCTGGCCCACAGTAGGCACTCACCAAATGCTTGATAAGTGAAGGAGATGGAAAGAAGTAAACACATCCGAGCAAGGCAGATTACTAGAACTCTTATGAGGGGTCAAGTGGGAGAGATGACAAAATACAAAGCCCTGCGTGCTATTGAGGCTGGAAGCCCACCGTCACCTTTCACTTAGCTGATAGGTTCTGTTGCAGCTGAAGAGGAACTGGTAAAATTGCCTGTCTTCACCACCAGGAGTCACTCTGAACTCTTTGGGCTTCTTGAAACAAGCGTGCCTGCAAAACAAATTCAGTGAGGTCTCTGGTGACCGGATTCTAATCGGACGCTTCACGGCTTTGTGACTTATGTCATTGAACAGGAAGCTCATGTTTTTTTCCAGTTTGCTCTCAGGAAAGAAAGCAGTAACAGGGTGACAGGGAGGATCCTGTTCTTTGAGGGACATGCAGAGAGGGAGCAGTTGGTGTGAGGGGCCGTTTAGCCTAATGGTGAAACGCTTAGCCAGCTGGAGCCTGACTGCCTGGCTCCAAATGCTGGCTCTGCCACTTACAGCTGTGTGGCTTGTGGAAGGTACACAGACATTTGTGCCTCTGCTGCCTCATTTATAAATTAATGACAGTAAGACTACCTACTTCTCAGAGGCGTGATGAGGGATAAATGAGTCAGTGCCCATAAAAAATAACAGTACAGGTATACATGCCCTTATCCAAAACCCCTGGGGCCAGCTGTGTTTCAGAATTTCGATTTCTTCAGAATTCAGAAAGGTGACATGATGCATATACGATGTTACATAACACCCCTTAGTAAGCTCTGTGATCGGCTGTGTTCATATTTCTGCAGCAAAATGTATGAACACTCATACTAAGTGAGAATCAATAAAGACCAGAAAGGGCCTTGTTTCATTTCAAATCAGGTTTTGCTGCCAAAAGAGTTAAAAGAAGCTTTCTGTTTTTAGAGCATTTTTGGATTTTGGAATAGCAGATAAGGGACTGTGAACAAAATCAGCAACTAATATTTAGAGCTTATCATACACCTCAGGCATATGATATTTCATACATACAATATCCCTATGAACTATGTATTATTGTTATCCCATTTTACCAATGGGCATATCATTATCCCCGTTTTACAGATGAGAAAATTGAGGTACAGAGAGGTTAAAGATTATTGGCCAAGCGTGGTGCCTCATGCCTGTAATCCCAGCACTTTAGGAAGCCAGGGAGAGAGGATTGCTTGAGCCTGAGAGTTTCAGAACAGTCTGGGCAATGTAGTGAGACCCCCATCTCTAAAAAAAGAAAAAGAATATCCCCAGGGTCACACAGTTAATAAGTGGCAGAACCAGGATTGAAACACGAAGTCTGGCCCTAGTGCCTGGGCAGTTGTCCAGCAGGCCACGTTGCCTCTCAGCTTAAAACAGTGCCTGATGTGTATTAAGCTCTCCATAGATGTTAATTATTACTGTCATCAAGAAAGAGAACGTTCAGGGCCGAGCATGGTGGCTCGTGCCTGTAATCTCAGCACTTTGGGAGGCCAAGGTGGGAGATGGGTGGATCGCTTGAGGTCAGGAGTTCAAGACCAGCCTGGCCAACATGGTGAAATCCTGTCTCTACTAAAAATTCAAAAATTAGGCAGGCATGGTGGTGGGTACCTGTAATCCCAGCTATGCAGGAGGCTGAGGCATGAGAATCGCTTGAACCTGGGAGGCAGAGGTTGCAGTGAGTCAAGATTGTGCCACTGCACTGTACTCCAGCCTGGGCAACAGAGAGAGACTCCATCTCAAAAAAAAAAAAAAGCAAAAACGAAACAAAGAGAACATTCAGGGACAGTAGCAGGACAGAGAGATCAGGCTTCATAAAGGAAAGGACCTTTGAGCTGAGACGTGAAAGATGAGAGAGACTGCTAGGCGGAAGAAGGAAGCCCCACCTTGAGTGAGCAGCCTTTGCAAGGGTCTGGCAAAAAAAAAAAAAAGAACCTCCTGAAAACTTGACATTGATATGGTGGTGGAAGATACAGATAATGCCCAACTGAGGGGGATGGAACTAGTTTTCTATTCTTGCTGTAATAAATTATCACAAACTTAGCCACTTCAAACAATGCATTTGTTATCTTATAGTTGTGTAGGTCAGAAGTCCCACACTGGTCTCAGTGGGCTGGAATCCAGGTGTTGTCAGAGTTGTGTTCCTTCTGGAGGCTCTAGGGGAAAATCCGTTTCCTGCTCATTCAAGTTGTTGGCAGAATCCAATTCCCTGGGGTTGTAGGACTGACGTTCCTGTTTCCTTACTGTCTCAGCTGGTGGCCATTCCCAGCTTTAAGAGGCTGCCCACAGTCCTTGGCTCTGAGCCCCCTTCCTCCATCTTCAAAGCCAACAATGGCAGGTTGAGTCCCTCTCACATTTTGAATCTCCCCTGCCTCTTCTGTCATCACATCTCTGAGCTACCTTTCTTCATCATCTGCTTTTCAGAGCTCATATGATTAGATTGAATTTATTCAAATAATCTCCCTATCTTAAAGTTTGTAACCTTAATTTCATCTGCAAAGTTCCTTTCTGCTCTGTAGTATAAATAACACATCCAAGGATTAGGATGTGGAGCAGGGGTGGCATCATTTGGCCTACCACAGTCTGCCCTCTGACCCTCACAAATTGACATTTGTCCCACATGCAAAATACATTCACACCATCCTAGGATACCACGAGTTGTATCCATCACAGGGAGCAGCCCAAGCTAGACTGGGGAGCTAGAAGTTAGTCTGGGGATGTTGAGGGAATGATGGTAGGGTTTGAGGACAGAGATGGAAAAAAGATGACAGAAAAAGTAATCCTCCCCCCGCTGACCCCTGCCCCTCCTATGTCCACTGCCTGTCAACTCGGCTGTTTGCTCTCCAGGTACCCCTGGGATGGCGTGAGCACTCCCCCAGCGATGGACCCATCTGTGACGCTGTGGCAGTTTCTGCTGCAGCTACTGAGAGAACAAGGCAATGGCCACATCATCTCCTGGACTTCACGGGATGGTGGTGAATTCAAGCTGGTGGATGCAGAGGAGGTGGCCCGGCTGTGGGGGCTACGCAAGAACAAGACCAACATGAATTACGACAAGCTCAGCCGGGCCTTGCGGTACTACTATGACAAGGTACAGTCCCTTAGACCAGAGCTGGGAGCCCCCCGACATGAATATATAAATATATATCAGAGATATTTATTTTATTTTGTTTTAATTGCTATAGCTATGAATATTTATATCAGTATTTTTAATATTCTTGTCTAATTGCTATTAGTTCCTACATTTTCTTACCACTTTAGCTTCAGCCGCCACGGTGGTATTAATAAGGAGGCCTCCTCACCCTGTCTTCTGCGGTGACCTTGCCCTGTTCCACTTCTGTGTCATTAGCTTCAAATAATCCTCTGTATGCATAATTCATCACGCCATCCATCTACATTAATTTACTTTCTTCCAGCATTTATATCAGTTACTTCATTTTCTTATCTTATTGCATTTGCTAGTCTCCAAAACTGTTTCCTGACAGCCACCCACAAGGCCTGGCCCTGTGAACCCCTGGTTCTTGGAGCCAGGAGGAAGACCTTCTCCCATACCTATTCCCCTTCATGGGCCCCACTGTGAAGAGGAGCCACGGTGGGTGGGGGAGGGAAAATCAGATAGATGGACCTGGAGAGTGACAGAGGGGAGACTTGGAGAGGGGTTGATGGGAAGGGGCTTAAAGAAAGAATTGTTGGCTGGGCGCAGGGGCTCACGCCTGTAATCCCAGCACTTTGGGAGGCTGAGGCAGGCGGATCATGAGGTCAGGAGATCAAGACCATCCTAGCCAACATGGTGAAACCCTGTCTCTACTAAAATTACAAAAATTAGCTAGATGTGGTGGCACGTGCCTGTAGTCCCAGCTACTCGGGAGGCTGAGGCAGGAGAATTGCTTGAACCCGGGAGGCAGAGGTTGCAGTGAGCCAAGATCACACCACTGCACTCCAGCCTAGGCAACAGAGCAAGACTCCAGCTGAAAAAAAAAAAATTGCTGTGGGGAGAAGAGAGAAAGGGGAGAAACTGAGGAGGGATATAGACAAGGGGATTCTGCGGGGAGAGGAAATGGGCTGGGAGGGGAACTTGCAGAGACAGGAAAGCCGGAGAGGGACAAGTAGAAAGAAGCCACTAGGAGAAGAGAAACGCCACTCTGCCCCTCTTCTCCCCTGACACCCTGCCTCCAGCCTGCCCTTTTCCTCTAAGGCCCTCTGTTCCTCTCCTCCCTTCCTAGAACATCATCCGCAAGGTGAGCGGCCAGAAGTTCGTCTACAAGTTTGTGTCCTATCCTGAAGTCGCAGGGTGCTCCACTGAGGACTGCCTGCCCCAGCCAGAGGTGTCTGTTAACGCCGCCATGGCAAATGTGGCCCCTGCTGCTATACATGCCACCCCAGGGGACACTGCCTCGGGAAAGCCAGGCACACCCAAGGGTGCAGGAATGGCAGGCCCAGGCGGTTTGGCACGCAGCAGCCGGAACGAGTACATGCGCTCCGGCCTCTATTCCACCTTCACCATCCAGTCCCTGCAGCCGCAGCCACCCCCTCATCCTCGGCCTGCTGTGGTGCTCCCCAACGCAGCTCCTGCAGGAGCAGCAGTGCCCCCCTCGGGGAGCAGGAGCACCAGTCCAGCCTCCTTGGAGGTCTGCTTGGAGGCTGAGGAGGCCGGCTTGCCTCTGCAGGTAAGGACTGGAATATAGAAATTCAGTAAGAGGAAGTGGTAAAGAGGAGGGATGTGTAATCCCCGGATGTCGAGGGAGGCTGGTAGAAGAGACATAGCAGTCCTGTTAAAGGAGATAGTGGTGGAAGGAAGAACACAGACATCCTCTTCGAAGGAGGGGTGGGGCAGAGAGCTACGCAAATCCAGAAACAGAAGGGAGAGAATACTGTGCTACAGTCAGTAGCTGCAGAACATGTAGGTGCCCGGAATATATTTGTTAAATGCACTGGTTCTCACACTCTAGCGCTCATCAGAATCACCTGGAGGGCTTGTTAAACCACAGATTGCTGGGCACACCCCCAGAGTTTCTGAATATGTGGGGCAGGGGAGGGGCCCAAGAATTTGCTTTTTTGTTTTTAAACGAGGCAGATGCTGCTGGTCTGGAGGAAGGTAAATTTTTGAGAACCACTGTTTTAATGAATGAGGATGGTATCCCTCAGATTCCTACCCACTTCAGGTTGTCTCACCCCAAGTCCCCTGTCCCATAGGAGGACCTGCCCCAGAGGAAGCCCTACTTCCTTGACAAAGTCCTAGGTCCTGTTGGAGGACCTGCCCTGATGGGCAGTCATGCCCCTAGTACCAAGTGCCACCTTCCCTGGGAAATCACTGGGTGGCCCACAGGAGAAAGTGTCTCTATCCCAACAATCCTCACGCACCCTCTGTGCCCGCTTCTCTCCCAGGTCATCCTGACCCCGCCCGAGGCCCCAAACCTGAAATCGGAAGAGCTGAATGTGGAGCCGGGTTTGGGCCGGCCTTTACCCCCAGAAGTGAAAGTGGAAGGGCCCAAGGAAGAGTTGGAAGTTGTGGGGGAGAGAGGGTTTGTGCCAGAAACCACCAAGGCAGAGCCAGAAGTCCCTCCGCAGGAGGGTGTGCCAGCCCGGCTGCCCGCGGTCGTTATGGACACCGCAGGGCAGGCAGGCGGCCCTGTGGTTTCCAGCCCGGAGGTCTCCCAGCCGCAGAAAGGCCGGAAGCCCCGGGACCTAGAGCTTCCACTCAGCCCGAGCCTGCTGAGTGGGCCAGGACCTGAACGAACCCCAGGATCGGGAACTGGCTCCGGCCTCCAGGCGCCGGGGCCAGCGCTGACCCCGTCTCTGCTTCCTACGCATACATTGGTGAGTGCCTGCGGAGGGGTGGGGCGGCTGGGCAGCCAGCACCAATGAGATTGGCATGTGGCGGGTGACTGACAGGAATCAGAGGAGGGCAAATGTGGTTGTCCCTGAAGAGGGTGGAGCCTTCGAGTGTGATTGACTGGGCTGATGCTGGGCTGGAGGGATGGGTTTTGAGTAATGAAGGGCAGGGCTGGGGACTTTTGGGGGTGGGACCGAGGGGCATTCTGTGGGACTATTTCTGGGTTGGGCTGTGGCTTAAGAAGCCTGAGCAGGGCTTTTGGGTCTGGGATTTGCATATTGGGTTTCACGGGTGGGACATGAGTTGGAAGTTGACCCTGAGCTGTTGGGATGGTGCCTTGAGAGGTTTGAGAGCAGCATGTGGATAGAGTCTTGTGGGTGGTCTTGACCAGTGATGTCTCAGCAACTGAGGGTGGGCTGTCGGGAGTGGGGAGGGGGTGCCTGCAGAGTTTGAGAGATCATAGGCATGGTCTCTGTGGTTACCATCCAGGTGTGTGCACTTTGGGGGAGTGCCCTTGGGAGTTTGAGTGGGAAATCTGTGGTGGGGCTGGGACCGAGTCCCTTCCATCTTCTCACATCTACCCTCTACTCATGAGCTCTGACCACCCCTTCCCCACAGACCCCGGTGCTGCTGACACCCAGCTCACTGCCTCCCAGCATTCACTTCTGGAGCACCCTGAGTCCCATTGCGCCTCGGAGCCCAGCCAAGCTCTCCTTCCAGGTAGGATCCTCTTTCCCCGTTTTGGACAGGGTGAGAGACCCGAGAATGGCCCCCACCTGTGACCTCTCCCTCTTTCTGCCTGCAGTTTCCGTCCAGTGGCAGCACCCAGGTGCACATCCCTTCCATCAGCGTGGATGGCCTCTCGACCCCCGTGGTGCTCTCCCCAGGGCCCCAGAAGCCATGACTACCACCACCATCACCACCCCTTCTGGGGTCACTCCATCCATGCCCCTGAACGTCTTTCCAGCCAGCCATCTCAAGGACAAACATAGTTCACCTGAAAGACTCATGCTCTGACTGTGGTGGGTGGGGATCCTTGGGAAGAATTACTCCCAAGAATAACTCTCATTAACTCTTCCACAGAAAACACACACAGCTTCAACAACTTCTCTGTTTTCTGTCAGTCCCCCAGTGGCCGCCCTTACACGTCTCCTACTTCAATGGTAGGGGCGGTTTATTTATTTATTTTTTGAAGGCCACTGCGGAGGAGCCTGACCTAAACTTTTAGGGTGGTTAGGACATCTCCCCCACCTCCCCACTATTTTCCCCAAGACAAGACAATCGGGGTCTGGCTTGAGAAGGACGTTTCTTTCTTTATTTCTCAGCCTGCCCTTGGGGAGGTGAGGGAGCCCTGTCTCCATTTTGGGATGTGGGTAGAAGAGTTAGTTTGTTTTGTTTTTATTATTCCTGGCCACACTCCGGGGTCCAGGAAGAATTTGTACCATTTAATGGGTTGGGAGTCTTGGCCAAGGAAGAATCACACCCTTGGAATAGAAATTTCCACCTCCCCAACCTTTCTCTCAGACAGCTTATCCTTTTTCAACCAACTTTTTGGCCAGGGAGGAGTGTCTCTTTGTTCTTCTCCCCCCTGAGAAGCCATTCCTTTGTCTGCCAAACTCCCTGGGGTCCTGCCTGTTTCCTCCCAATGGAGGGTTTTTTTGGGGGGTGGTCCCCGTCTGGGGGGCCCCTCCAGCCAGTACTCCGGGTCTCCCTGTCTCTCCCCCCCTGCCATTTTGATAGTATAATCTATTTTTAAATGGGACTTTTCAATAGGGGAGAGGGGATCATCTCTTCCTATATTTGGTGGGGTGGGTGGGAAGGAAGGGATTTGGGGGGGAATCTTCCTGCCGCCTCCCCCCCGCAAGTGTTTATTTTTGATACCAAACGTGTATTTTCAGTTCCCTCCCTCTCAGCCCCCCAATTTCCTGCGGGCGGGTACAAAGGACCCTTTAAATGTCCCTGGAGTTGGGAGGGAGGAATGGGGGACATAAAGCCTGTCCCGTCTCTATTCTAGCAGGAGAGAGTGGGTTCGGAAGACTCCTGGGCTCACCTCCTGTCAGCACTGGCCCAGCCCAGGCCTCGGGACCTGGGGGTTGGTGATTTGGGGGACGGTGCTACACTCGTCTCCACTGTTTGTTTTACTTCCCCAAAATGGACCTTTTTTTTTTTCTAAGAGTCCCAGAGAACGGGGAATTGTTCCTGTAAATATATATTTTTCAAGGTGATGCTGGAGGCTGCTGGCACTTTCTGTCAGATGTTGTCAGGACCAGCTGAGTGTGACAGGCGTGACTGTGTGTGGAGGGTGTGAGGCAGAGGTTGACTGTGAGAGAAATGGTGTGATTGGTGTGTGTGAGAGACAGTAGGGACTGCATATTGTAACCATGTGTGTGTCAGAGATGTGGAAAGCTGTGATTGTGTGTGAAAGAGTACAGAAGTTGTGACCACAGACTTTTGATGGTGTGTCTGTGTGAGAAATTGCGTCTGTGTTTCAGAAAATCACTGAGCCTGGATGAGTAGTCAAGGTACCATATAAGAACCTGCGATGGTATATACAAAATAATGTTTACGAGAAGGAATGGGGACTGCCGCCCTGTCCCTGTTTGATGGTGAGCAAGACAGATTGAGTGGCCAAAACCACATGTGAGAGACTATGTGGGCATGAAACTGCAGTAGAGGTTGTCAGGGATTGTGGCAAAGATTGTGTAGGTGACAAACCTCACTGTAGGCGACTCACCGTTTGAGAAATAGATGGTGTGCAAAACTGCTGACTTGAGGCTCTCGTGTCAGCTAAAGCCATGAGACTGTATGGGTGAGAACTTGATCATGTGGGAGGGAATGGCTGTGAGACCAAACCAGTGACTGAGACCACGGGTACGAGAAGGTGCAACTGTATTTATGAATTGCAGCGCGAGAGAAACTAGCAAAGACTGAGAAAATGAATGGCTGTGACTGGGAGAGTGTGACAGGCTGTATCTGCGTGTGTGAGAGAGAACCTGAGACTAGTGGCAAGTCGATTTACCGTTACTACCACAGTCTATTCAGGAAAGTGGGAGAGAAAGTGACGGTGAGCCAGAGTGACTGACATGGTGTGAGATACCGCATCACCGGGCGTGCGAGGGAGAGGGACAAGGAACTGTTTCCGAGAGAACTTGCAGTAGCAGTAACTGGAAGTCAGCAACTGTGGGAGAGGAACTTGACAACTGAGTGATGTCAGAGCGTCGGGGGGTCCGTGAAACAGTTCGTAAGAAACCATGAATCAGGGGCCATGCAAAAGAGCTGAGCAAATGAGACACGCCGAGTGACCACGTGACAGGGTGTGTGAGAAACTTGCAAGGCTGTGCACGTGTCCGTGATGAGCTGACCATATGAAGAAAATGACGGTGTGCACGACCGAGACAGGGCATGGGTGACCGGGTATGACTTATAGAGGGCCTAGTGGTGATGGTGAATAGTGACCGAGTATATCAAGCTGACTGAGGGACAGTGATGGTGAGGCTGAAACAGTGATGGCTGAGACAGTGGCTGAGAAAGTGATTGTGTGTCCATGGGTAAAACCCTTTGCAAGAGACTTTATGAAAGGCTGTAAATCAAGGACTGGGGGTGCTGGAAGCTGATTAAGAAGAAATGTGAGACTAGGTGAAGACGGTATCTGAGATACTGTGTGATCGTGTATGCGTGTGAATGTCTTCGTAGGAGAGGCTGTAATCGGGGATCGTGGGTGTGTGAAAAAGTGGCTTGAGTGAGAAAGGGGTAGGAGAGGTGGTGATTTTTGTGCATGTGTGAGAAACTTCATGAGAGACTAGTTAGTGGTGACTAAATCAGTGACTATTTGTGTATGTGAGAAAGAAACAGGCCAAATGAGTGGCTAAACGTTTCATGAGATTGTGTGACTGCACCCGTATGTAAGAAACTGACTGGTGAGAGAAAATATTGGCGATATTGACTGAATGAGCAGGCTGTAAAACATGATTGTATGTGTGAATCCATGATTCCAGCCTTACTACAGTCTCCTACTAACAGTTTCACACATACAATCATGTTTTATCAGAATGAGAGGCTATGTGATATCAATGTCTGAGAGGCTGTGTGATTAAGAGAATATAGTAAAGGCTATAAATCTAGGCTGGGTGTGGTGGCTTATGCTTGTGATCCCAGCACTTTGGGAGGCCGAGGTGGGAGGCTCACTTGAGGCCAGGAGCTTGAGACCAGCCTGGGCCGCATAGTGATACCCCATCTCTACTAAAGATTTTAAAAATCAGCGTAACGTGTTGTGCACCTGTAATCCCAGCTACACAGGAGGCTGACGTGGGAGGATCACTTGAGGCCAGGAGTTTGAGTTTGAGACCAACCTGGACAACAGTAACAAAACAAAAAACAAAATTACTAAAACAAAAAACCACTACCAAAACAAAAAACACAAATTACCCAGATATAGTGTTGCATGCCTGTAGTCCACTTGAGCCCAGGAATTTGAGTTTGAGACCAGCATGGGCAATGTGGCAAAACCCCTGTCTCTCCAAATAATTTAAAAATTAGCGAGGTGTAGTGTGTGCCTGTAGTCCCAGCTACTTGGGAGGCCGAGGAGAAGCCACAGGTCGAATGTGCAAGGCCCTGGAGAAAAACCCTCTTCTGTTTTTCCTGTTTCTCCACAGGCCCCTTCCGCTCAGTCCTCTGGGCTGGCTTCTCCTACTTCTCTAAAACTTGAAATGCTGGGATTCCCCAGGGCAAAGCCCTCGGATTCCCTTCTCTCTCCGGCATCCTCTCCATGTCATCATATCCAGGCCTTTGCACTTGAAATACTACTTCTCCATGGGATGCCCACGTTTTTACCTCCAACTCAGACTGTTCCTTCTGGCACTTATCAGAAGCTCTAAAGTTTTATTTCATTGATTGATTCTTTTAGCACATGTTTATTGAGCATCTGCTGTTTGCTGGTGCCTGTCTAATGCCCTGCAGACCCACAGTTAACAAGCCAGACAAAAATCCCTGTGCTTGTGGAACTGATACTTAGGGAGTGAGAATGACAAGAAGCAGGCAAATACATAGTGGCAGGTAGAGATGTAATAATTAAATAAGACAAGACTCTCACTCTTTGTTTAAGGAATCTGCAGTCATTTTATTGCCTAAAAGTGTGGGAGAAGATAGAGTGCCGACAGTCCTCTTCCACAGGGAATCCTGTGAGTATTTATACAGTTTAAGAACAAAGGAAATATTGATGAGAATATTACCAGGGCAACAAGTGGTTAAATAAAGCAGCCAGCAAGAATTTCAGGTTTCTTTCTTTTTTTTTTTTTTTTTTTTTTTTTTGAAATGGAGTCTCACTCTGTCACCCAGGCTGGAGTGCAGGGGCGCGATCTCGGCTCACTGCAGCCTCCGCCTCCTGAGTTCATGCAGTTCTCCTGCCTCAGCCTCCCGAGTAGCTGGGACTACAGACGTGCGCCACCACGCTTGGCTAATTTTTGTATTTTTAGTAGAGACAGGGTTTCACCATGTTGGCCAGGCTGGTCTCTAAATCCTGACGTCAGGTGATCCACCCGCCTCAGCCTCCCAAAGTGCTGGGATTACAGGCATGAGCCACTGCACCCAGCCAATTTCAGGTTTCTTGAAGAGTTTGTTTTCACAGGATAACACAGCACTGATTGTCTGAAGTCTTAGAATCTTAACAAAACTCCTTTGTTCAAGGCACACTTTCAAGGATAGGCTTATGTTATCAGAGAACAGAGTACATCTGTAATAGATACAGATTATTAACACAGACCCTACTGCCCATAAAACAAGTGTTCCTGAAGAACTTCTGTTTTAACTGCTGACCAAATTATTACATTTGAATTTGCAGAATGGTATCTCTCCCTTCCTCCCTCTCTCCCTAAGAGCAGACGAAATTAGGCATTGCCTTCCTATCTTTCTTAGCCTTCTTTTTGTTAATTAAAAGCAAAAAATTTAAAGTGGGCCCTGGAGTTTCACTAGGGTTTATTAAAAAGAAGAAATTAAAAAGAAGGGCCAGTGCAATGGCTCATGCCTGTATTCCCAGCACTTTGGGAGGCTGAGGTGGGAGAAAATCTTGAAGCCAGGAGTTTGAGACCAGCCTGGGCAACACGATGAGACCCGATCTCTATAGAAAATTAAAAAAAATTAGTTGTGTGGTGATGTGTGCCTGTAGTCCCAGCTACATGGGAAGGGTAAGATGGGAAGATCACTTGAGCCCAGGAGTTTGAAACTGCGATGAGCTATGATCAGCACTGCACTCCAGCCCAGGTGACAGCAAGACTCTCTTTTAAAAAAAGGGTTTGAAAGCTACTGGGCTAGAGAGAAACAGGGATACCAGACAACGGTATGGGGAAGGCCTGTGTGAGGAGAGGCGACATTTATTGTCCATCTCCTTGAGGGCCGGGATTTTTTCTGTCCTATTCTCTGCTCTAATGCTGAGAACCACATCTGGCATCCAGTAAGTGCTCAATAAACGTTGAATAAATGTATCAAACACAGAGCACCTAGTATATGCCAGGCACTGTTCTAAGGACTTTCCAAAAGCCTAACTCCTGGCCGGGCACAGTGGCTTGTGACTGTAGTCCTAGCACTTTGCGAGGCCAAGGCAGGTGGATAACCTGAGGTCAGGAGTTCGAGACCAGCCTGCCCAACATGGTGAAACCCCATCTCCACTAAAACTACAAAAATTAGCTCGGCATGGTGGTGCACGCCTGTAATCCCAGCTACTCGGGAAGCTAAGGCGGGAGAATCGCTTGAACCCAGGAGGTCGAGGTTGCAGTGAGCCGAGATCACACCATTGCACTCCACTCTGGGCCACAGAGCGAGACTCCATCTCAAAAAAACAAACAAAAGCTTAACTCCCAATCTCTGCAACACACCCTACCTATGTTATAGATGCTGTTCTGTGGGCACATTTTACAGAGGGGAAACAGGCTCCAGGAGGGGGGTATTATCTGCCCAAGGGTTCTTCGATGGAACATGGCCCAGCTTGTTCCCTCCTAACCACCCCAGGCCCTGGTGTTGTCCTCAGATGGGCCCATGGAGCAATGGACAGCCCTCATTCCCTACTGAATCCCTCCCCAGGCTCCTGCCACTTCCCTTTCTCACTTCCCTTGTGCTGACCTCCGCCACCACAAGCTGACCGCAGGGAACCTCTCAGGAAAGGAGGGCCAAGGTTAAGGCAGGGTGGAAGGTGGAGCAACTGCCTCGATGCCCCCTCCACCCCACAAGCAGGGGCACACTGAGCATGGCACACTCACTTCATCCTGGTTCAACCACAAGGTTGACCCCATTATCGTGGCAGATGATACATTTTTCACATAGGGAAACTGAGGCTCAGTGGTGTGAAGTGACTCGCCCAAGGTCACACGGCTAGAAAGTTGCTGCAAGCTCTTATGCTCCGTTTCCCCTCAGTGACACTTTGTCCTAGGAGCTTCGATTGAACACTGAGAGGTTGCTGGGCGGAGCATGAGGTGGTGGGGATACAGTGACAAACAAAACAGGACTGAGAGTAATACAGGAAATGGGGAGGGGAGAGTAGAGGAGGAGGCAGAGGGGATGGGGTGGGGTCAAAACAGGGTGCCTTCCCAGTTCCTTCTGCCTCTAGGTTCCTCTTTCCCTGCTGACTCCAGGAGCAGGTCAACCCAGATAAAGCAGGACCTCCTCTCTGGTAGGGGTACAGGGCGCCATACTCAACATGATCACCAGGGGAGCGCAGGCCCCTCGCTTGCTGCTGCTGCCACTGCTGCTCCTGATCACCCTGCAGGCCACAGGTGAGGGGGTGAGGACCCAGCTGACACCAGGGGTGTCCAGGCCCACCACATCCCTGACCGAGCCCCACCCACTCATCCCCTGGCCCTGTTACAGGCTCAGACCCTGTGTTCTGCTTCAGCCAGTATGAAGAATCCTCCGGCAAGTGCAAGGGCCTCCTTGGGGGTGGTGTCAGCCTGAAAGACTGCTGTCTCAACACTGCCTATGCCTACCAGGAACGTAGTGGCGGGCTCTGTCAGCCTTGCAGGTTAGGGGGAGCCTGGGGTGGGGGGGTGGGGGAGCAGGAAGAAGGACTGTCTGCGGGGATCACCCAAAACTGGGCACTTTCTTTCTCTGGGACTTCCAAGGGTAGCCCTAAGGCCCTAATTGTGACCCTAGCTCAGGGTTTCTCAACCTTGTTACTATTGACATTTGGGGCTGGAAATTCTTGGTTCGGGGAAGGGATTGCTTACCTGTGTATTGTGGGATGTTTTGTAATATCCCTAGCCTTCCACTAGATGCCAGTAGCAATTCCCTCCACCAGCTGTGACAACCAAACATGTCAGCGGACGTTGCCAAATGTCCCCTAGGGGTCAAAATCACCCCTGATTGAGAACCGCTGACATAGTCCACACATATTGAGCGCCTCCTGCACACTGGAAGCATTGCGGGTGGGGTGAAGCTGGGGTATTTCTAAAGGTAACTACAGGCTCCTAATTTTGATGACAGCTCGTGTTTATTGAGTGCTTACTGTGTACGGACACACTGTGGGGGCGGGAGAGTTTGGGGAATTCTGAGGGCAGCTCTAGGCTCCTCATTATGATGACACTTCACATTCATTGAGCAGTTTCTGTATACCAGCTGCATGACGGGGTTGGGGGATGAGCCTGAGGATTTCTGAGGGTAGCGCTAGTCTCCTGATCATGATTTCCAGCCTGCATGGATTGAGCCCTTACTGTATGCCAGACCTGTTTTCTACTTGCTTACTATATATCCCAGATACACTGTGGGGACGGGGAGCTTGGGGATTTCTGAGGGCGGCTCTGGGCCCCAAGTCGTGTCAACAGTTCACGTCTGTTTGGCATGAACAGCATACCCGGGGCTGCGCAGCGGGTGGGGAATAGATCTGGAATATTTCTGAGGAGGCCTCTGATGTCGTAGGGAAGATGACTCAGTTTTATTAAGCACTTTCTATTTACCTGCTACCATGTAGTGTGGTGACCTGGTGGGTTTCTGAGAGCAGCCCTTGGTTCCTAGTCCTTACCTTTGTTTACTGCGGGCCTGGTGTTGGCCTTGCCAGCCTTCCAACAGTAACTCCAGATGCCTGATTGTGAAGGTAAATGACATTATCAAGCACTTATGGTATGTCTACTGCTTCCCATTTAGTATCCCAGTATCCCTAAGAGGTAGGGATGTATTGATCCATCCCACACGCACTTGCCCAGCAACTCCTCAGGCCTGCCCACAGTCTGGAGTCCCACATGCCATCCTTGTCAGCTCCTGCCAGGATGGGATGTGTGTGCTCTTCTCCACAGGTCCCCACGATGGTCCCTGTGGTCCACATGGGCCCCCTGCTCAGTGACGTGCTCTGAGGGTTCCCAGCTGCGGCACCGGCGCTGTGTGGGCTGGAACGGGCAGTGCTCTCAGAAGGTGGCACTTGGGACCCTGGAGTGGCAGCTCCGAGCCTGTGAGGACCAGCAGTGCTGTCCTGGTGAGGAGGATGAGCAAGCACTCCCTGTCACACGGCACTGGTGGGAACGATCGGTACAGAGGCCCTTAGAGCGGGCCTGTCCTCAGTGTTTGTGAGGACCTAAGGAGAAGAGTGGCAGGAGGTGAGGTCAGAGAGGTGAGGAGGGCCCGTTGCCTGGGGGCCACGGAGAGGACATCGGCTTTTTGTCTGAGTAATTTGGACTGTGCGCAGGGGAGAAACGTGATCTGACTCAGATTGGGAGAACAGACACATGACGGTGAGGGTGAGAGGGGAAGCTGAGGGACCCATGTGAAGGCTGCTGCTGCAGGTCCGGTGAGTAGGGATGGTGGGCCCAGTGCGGTGGCAGAAGATATAAGGACAGGATTAGCTGATGTGGGGCACTAGAGGAAGCAAAGAGCCCTGGATGACACCCCTCCTCCATCCCATCACCCTCTTTTCTCTCCCACAGAGATGGGCGGCTGGTCTGACTGGGGGCCCTGGGGGTCTTGCTCTGTCACCTGCTCCAAAGGGACCCGGACTCGCAGGCGAGCCTGTGATCACCCTGCCCCCAAGTGTGGGGGCCACTGCCCAGGAGAGGCACTAGAGTCAGAGGCCTGTGACACCAAGCAGATCTGCCCCAGTGAGTGAGGGAAGCCACAGGAGGCTGATGGGTGCATCCAGCATGGTTCTGCGGGGTTACAGCAGGGAACTGCCAGGGTGAGAGGACCTTAGCACGCATGACTACACCTGCATCTCCCCTCCTCCCACCTCACCACAGCACATGGGGCCTGGGCAGCCTGGGGCCCCTGGGGCCCCTGCTCAGGCTCCTGCCGCGGTGGACCCCACGAAGCTGTGGAGAAACGAAGCCGCACGTGTTCTGCACCTGAGCCCTCCCAGAAGCCTCCTGGGAAGCCCTGCCCAGGGCCGGCCTACGAGCAGCAGAGGTGCACTGGCCTGCCTCCCTGCCCAGGTATGCCAGGATGAGGCCGCTGATGTTGCTGGTGGGGCTCTTGATTGAGGGCATAGATGCTCTGCCATTTCTAGATTTCCTAGACCATGTGCCCATGCAGCCCTTCATTTGGGGACAGCCTGCTTCAAGGATCTAGGGGCTGAGAGGAAGGATTGAGGAGGCCTTTCTCCTTATTCCCTTTCCTCCTCCAACAGTGGCTGGGGGCTGGGGGCCATGGGGCGCTGTGAGCCCCTGCCCTGTGACCTGTGGCCTGGGCCAGACCATGGAACGACGGACGTGTGATCACCCTATGCCCCAGCATGGGGGCCCCTTCTGTGCTGGTGATGCCACCCGTACCCACATCTGCAACACGGCCGTGCCCTGCCCTGGTCAGCATCTCAGGATGCACGATTTGCATGCCTAAGCCCCCCTGCCCTTCTCTGCTGCCCAGTTCCTGCTGCTGAGGCCTTGCCCCCCTCTCTGATTCCTCCTTTCCTGGCCCTGATGTCTTGGGTCCACCCCGATCCCCCATTCGCACATCTGATTCTCTCTACTACCTTCTGCCGCCCTCATTCCTTCCTCTGAACCCCCTTGCTGATTCCCCGCTTTGGTCCAATTCGCCCTGCTCTGTCTTTGAAGTGGATGGAGAGTGGGACTCATGGGGGGAGTGGAGCACCTGCATGCGCCGGAACCTGAAGTCCAACTGTGAAGAAATCCCAGGCCAGCAGTCACGCTGGAGGACCTGCAAGGGCCGCAAGTTTGACGGACAACGATGTGCCGGACAACCGCAGGATATCCGTCACTGTTACAACATCCAGTACTGCCCCTGTGAGTGCCCCACAGACCGTGCTCTGAGGGTAGGGCGACCCATGCAGGACAAGGGGTTTCCAACTCTCCGCTGTGTACCTTACGTCCCTGCAGCCTCCCTCTCACCTTCGCACCAAGACCTCCAGTTCTGACTCTGTGACCTCTACCCCTCATTGCAGTGAAAGGATCATGGTCGGAGTGGAGTACCTGGGGGCTGTGCATACCCCCTTGTGGACCTAATCCCACCCGCACCCGTCAGCGCCTCTGCACAGCCTTGCTCCCCAAGTACTCGTGAGTGATAGGGCGAAGTATGCCTGGGAGTGGGTCATGAGATTAAAGGCGGGTGAGTCGGCTTCCCTGGGAAACCAGGGCTTCCACTGCTGGATCTAAGGTATCTGCCTTGCCGAGTGCCACCTCCCAGCTGCAGGAAGTGGGGAGAAACCAAAGATGAGAAAGAAGCTCTTGGGGGAGAATTCATAGCCTCTGTGCCCCTTAGTCACTCATTCAGTCACTCAGCCACTCTCCCATTCACTTAGTCCTTCATGTGTCATTCACTCCGACCTTCAGTTACCCATGCTTTGAGCTGCCGTCACTCAGGCCTTCATTCACTGCCTGGCTCCCACAGTCACTCACACCTCCATCTACTTTGTCAGCATCTCACTGCCTCAAGGCACTCCAAGGCCTTTTCAGCAACAGTTGCAGACACACACAGCCCAGATCCTCTGGATCCTCCGGGGGACCCAGCTGAGCAGGGCCCTGACAGGAAGTATATGAAGAGCAGCTGGTGCATGCAACAGGGGCTGCCACCTCAACCTAGGTCCAGGAAGTGGATTGGGCCTCCCAGGGTAGGTAGGGGTCAGGAAAGGCATTCCTGGCATCAAGACTGCGAACAGAGTCCTGGAGCTAGGTGATCAGCTGCTGTAAGTGTTTCCAGGTGCCAGAGGGGCACAGGTGTTAGAGAGGGTTAAAATGTCCATCGTTTTCTTCCTTCCACATACATCAAGCTACTAGATTAAGTGGACCGTCCCCAGCTTGTGGAAGGGCTGCCATCTGGGAAGGGATCTCCTGGCTGGGGGGTTTAGAGTGGAGTCTGGAGATGAATTAGAGGTGTTGAATGGAGGCACAAAGGACTTCGGTGAGTGAGAGACTGAGCGGAGGAAGAACCAATTGAGAGAACTGGGATGGGAGTGAATGGAGGGTTTGCCTAGTGGGAGAAATAACCCAGGCAAAGACCTTTCTGGACATAGACTGAGCTTGGATAAAGTGGAAGAGAGAGAGAGAGATCGGCTTGGGGCAGGGATTTGGGCCCAACAACAAGGCCTTGAATGTCAGGACAAGGCATTGGGTTTTTTTCCTGGAGGCAGTGGAAAGAGACATAAAGGGTATATGGAGGTAAGAGAAAGTAGCTCATGCCAACATCCACCAGCATTTATTGAGCACTTGCTGCGTGTCAGGCACTGCTCTGAGCACTTTACCTGAATTAACTCATTTGTCCTCACTCACCCCCATGAGGTGGGTATTAATATTACTATTCGTACCATTCTCATTTTGCAGATGAGGGAAACTGAGGCACAGGGAAGCTAAAGAAATTGCCCAATCTCCCATAGCCAAAAAGTCAGTGTTGGGAGGCCAGGTACGGTGGCTCATGCCTGTGATCCCAGCAACACTCTGGGAGGCTGAGGCAGGAGCATCACTTGAGCCCAGGAGATCGAGGCTGCAGTGAGCTATGATTGTGCCACTGCACTCCAGCCTGGGAAAGAGTGAGACCCTGTCTCAAAAAAAAAAAAAAAAAGGTAGTGTTGGGTACATAGCAGTCACTCAATAAGAGTTGAATGCATTCTTGCCTTCCCTGAGCTGCTCTCTTCCATTCCTCCCCTCCCCTAATGCCTCAGGCCCACCATTTCTCCGGTCGAAGGTCAGGGTGAGAAGAACGTGACCTTCTGGGGGAGACCGCTGCCACAGTGTGAGGAGCTACAGGGGAAGAAGCTGATGGTGGAGGAGGAACGGCCATGTCTACACGTGCCTGCTTGCAAAGACCCTGAGGAAGAGAAATAACACTTCTCTCCTCCACTCTGACCCCCTGACCTTCCATACCTCAATAAACCAGCCTCTTCGAGCTCGTCTACGATTCCTTAAAGGAGGAAAAACAACCTATCCCCTTCCCCAAAAGTAGGGTGATAGCATCTCACAGGGCAAAGGGCACAGCACGGGCCAAGACGTAATAGCCTGTTGTAGAAAACAGCATTTTCCACTGTGGTCGCAGATTGGCAGGAGTGAAAGCAAGTGTGCAACCCCAGCCTCTCCCCACCGCTGCCATAACCCCAAAGTCTGGGCCCTGCGCAGCCCCTTATTCCCCTCCCCGGGCCGCCTGGCACGTCCCTCTGCAGAGCTCCGCGTTACGGGTTTCCTGATTGGCTACTCGTCCTGGCAGGCACTTCTTGATTGGCCGGCGTGCTCGTTCGTTGTCTCCCTGCCTCCTGGACCTTCCTAGGTTCCCACTAGCCAGAGCCTCGGAGGAGCCTCTGCCGGCCAACTCCGACTCCGCGTCAGTGGAGGATGAGAACGGCAGAGGCGTGGTCGAGTCTGGCACCCTGCCGCCCGAGCACCTGCACCCACCCACTCCTGACAGCCAAGCTCCAGTGCCACAATTACCAGTGACAAATAGCTCCGCGAGGCGGGGGGCGGGCCGAGGAAGTGCCCTTGTTGCGCTCTGAGCTGAGGCGGGAGCAAAGAAGCTAGAGTCAGTATCTGCCCGGAGGAGCCCCCAAGACAAATCCAGACACTTTCCTCTGGTATTTGTTCATTCATTCAACACTTATTAGCGCCTGCTGTATACTAAAGCTAAGTCTGGGCATCTAGGGTGGAAGAGGGATGGTAGAAAGAGGACATCTAAGTGAGAGAACGGACTCAGGAGGTATTCCTTTCGTGTGAACATCTATTCAACACTTAACGCTTACTGTATATTAACAATAGTGCTGGACATGACGGCGGACAGAGGAGAAGAGGAATCAGAGCGTTACATGTCTCTGCAGTAAAGGGAACAAAGCCAGACACCAGTGCCCTTAGCATTTGCTCATTTACCACTTATTGAATGCCAGGCCCCTTGTGAGGAGACACAACATAAGAATCATAAGAATCATGGTAATAGCTACTACTTAGAAAGTACTTACTGTGTTCCCATTAGTGTCTTAAGGCTTTCCATAGCATGAACTCATTTCATCCACAGCAAACCGATTTGGATCAGTATTATCCCCATTTTACAAAGGAAACACGCACAGAAAGGTAGTACACTGGACATTTTTGAAGCATCATGGATTGTGGTGAGGTCTTAAAGGTCAAGAGTGGAGTTCAGGACTTTGTGCTGTGGTTGAAGGGGACCCCTCTGTGTGGGAAGGTTTGGGTGGGAGGTTTGTGACATGCACACCCAGAATGTATCGGTACACTTACTTGACTTCTCTGGGTCATTTTCCCCTTATTCAAATGGACCAGTCGATGAGTTGAAGGGAAGATGAAGTTGATGAGTACTTACTTGGTCATCTTGGGAAGACTGAGCCGAAGTGAGAGGTTCTGGTTGCTACTACGGGGTATGAGAGAGGTATACGTTTATAAGAAAGTGGGAGTTCATGTGTGTGTGTGTGAGAGAGGAAAGAGATGCAGACCTTTAGGGCTGTGCAAGAATTAAGGATGTATTGAATGTATGTGGCATGTGTGTGAGGTTACAACTGTGTGTATGCCATAACAATACAGGAGTCATGCGTGTGTGCACATACACATTAAGGTGCCATGGATATGTATGTGTGAGTTATAAACATGAGTACAGTACTGAATATGAACATATGTCAGGGGTGTGTGAGAGTCGTTGCTCACCAATGTACAGCAAAATCATTCTTGGGGCCCCTTTTGTATACCCATTCCTGCTGAAGAAGATGGAGACAGTTTAGGGGAGCCTTACCTTTGCCTTAGGAAATTGAGGCACTCCTGGGGGGAATCCTCATTCCTCTACAAAACAATCTACAAAAAAAAGTAACTTCTGGAAATTCAGCCACCTTGGAAAAGAAAATGGTACTGGGGCCACAAGTACTAGGAACCTAGGAATAGGGACCCTAGGAAGAGGCGCAGCCTGTAGACAGATTCCTGAGGAACCTGAATTCAGACTGAAGGAACCAGAAAGATCTGTAGGCCTGCAGCTGTTCCTCTCCCCGAAGAGGGCGCCATGCCCTGCACAGTTCGTTTGCTTCCGTTACTGGGCAAAAAACCAAGGACCACATACTTCAAGACGTTGGAAAATATCTGATTTGCGGAGAGATCCCCATCTGGGGAACACTGGGATTTGGAATGCCAGAGAAGGCATCCTGGAGGGAGGAGGAAAGAGTGGCCAAATCAAAGGCCTGGAGGCAGGACTGAAGCTGGCTGGGTTGGAGGAGGGAGTAGAGGATGGTTTGGGAAACGTTTGACTTGGGTACTGTGGAAGCCTAGGGGAGGAGGCGATGGAATCTGAGACCTGGGGGTGAGGGGTTCCTGGACACAGTGGCCAAAGGCAGCCCTCGAGAGAGGTAAGGAGAGAGCATTCCTGGCAGAAATTACAGCACATGCAAAGGTACAGAGGTTGCCCCTTTCCTACCCCTCTCCTTAGAGGTCGGTTGGAGATGTACCCTTTTTTTGTGTGTGTGACGGAGTCTCACTCTGTCACCCAGACTGGGGTGCACTGGCGCAGTCTCGGCTCACTGCGACCTCTGTCTCCTGGGTTCAAGCAATTCTCCTGCTTCAGCCTCCTGAGTAGCTGGGACTACAGTCGCGTGCCACCACACCCGGTTCATTTTTTTGTATTTTTAGAAGAGATGGAGTTTCACCATGTTAGCCAGAATGGTCTTTATCTCCTGACCTCGTGATTCGCCTGCCTCGGCCTCCCAAAGTGCTGGGATTACAGGCGTGAACCACTGCACTCGGCTGAAATGTACCCTTTTTACAGATAAGGAAACAAAACCTCAGAAGGATTATGTCACTTTCCCAAGTGTATGGTGGAGGCCTGACTTGAACTCAGGCACCGTGTCTCCAGACCCCACACTATAACTGCCTTGTTTAAACCAGCCAATGATTTAATGAATAAAGGACGAACAAATGAATAAGTGGATGATTCACCTGAAAATCCTGCAGACAAAAGAGACTCCATATCTACTTACTTCTTGCCTATCTTCTGCCACCTCTCCTAGTCCACCATCACTGCTCACCATGGTCAAGGTCCTACCCAATCTGGCCCCTGCTACCACAACCCCTTTCAGCTTGTTCCGGCCACATTGGCACTGGATGTTTCCTCTTCCTGGCACATTCTTAAAAGAAAGAAAATCTATAAATCATAAATTGAAGATGACTCTTTGGAAATTAATTGAAGTTCTTGTATTCCCTCATCTGTAAAATAGAAATTATATTATCCACCCCATAGGATTGTTGTGAGGGTTGGATGAAATGATGCATATAAACAGCTTAGTTAAGAGTTGGGTATAATCAGTGAACAAATGATTATGAATTAGTGCTTTTATTGTAGTCAGAATCATAAAGATTTGACAGGTTTCCACATTTCACCTCTGCTTGGACTACCTCATTTGCTCATATGCAAACATTATTTGGTACCTACTGTGTGTGCAGCATGGGATGGCCCTGCCTCTGCAGAAAGTTCTTGGGTGCAAGGGGAGACAGCCATGGGCACTGATGACATCAGGTGGTTATCATGAGTTTTGGCTGTGTTCAGAGCAAAGGGATGGTATCGTATATACCAAGTGTGTTCTGGTGCGGGGGTGGACACACACCAGGGCTAGAGCTGCAGAGAATGTCTGTGTTGCAGATCTAGGTTTCTCCATGATCATTGGTGGGAATGTGTTTTGTCTGTGAGTGCATGCTCATATGAGTTTCCCTGGGTCTCTGTGTGTCAGTGTGTTGTGTGTGTGTGTGTGTGTGTGTGTGTGTGTGTGTGTGTGTCTGTATGGGTGTATGCATGCATGTATGCAGCATGTCCATGTGTGTTACCCTGGACTGGTATGTCTGTATGTATACCTAGATTGGCGTGTGTTCTCTTTCTGTACATGCCCCTGTATTTTTCCTCACTTTTGTGTGTGTTTATATGTGTGTCATTTCCTGTGTGCCTCCAGGCCCCCCTTACCACCTTGGGCAAGGGTGTGTACACCGCCCAAGTGTCCGCCTCTGCTTGTCTGATGCTGTCTATGACGCCCCCACTCTGCCTAGCTGAGCCTGTGTGGACGTGGGAGACTGATTTCCCCGCGGGCACTGCGTGTAACCTCACCCCCCTCTGTGAGGGGGTTATTTCTCTACTTTCATGTCTCTGAGTGTGCTTCCACTGTCCCCCTCCCCCAAAAAAGTGCCTTCTGCGTGAATATCAACACTACAAACCGAGTATCTGCGGAGAGCCCTGTGTATGAGTGCGAATGTGTTAGGACCAGGATGAGGCGGGGTAGGGGTGCCTACCTGACTACCCCGACCCTCTGGACAAGCACCCAACCCCCATTCCCCAAATTGCGCATCCCTTATCAGAGAGGGGGAGGGGAACAGGATGCGGCGAGGCGCGTGCGCACTGTCAGCTTCAGCACCGCGGACAGCGCCTTCGCCCCCGCCTGGCGACGCGCGCCACCGCCGCCTCAGCACTGAAGGCGCACTGACGTCACTCGCAGATCCCCCGCAAACTCCCCTTCCCGGCCACCTTGGTCGCGTCCGCGCCGCCACCGGCCCAGCCGGACCGCACCACGCGAGGCGCGAGATAGGGGGGCACGGGCGCGACCATCCGCGCTGCGGCGCCGGCGACTCAGCGCTGCCTCAGTCTGCGGTGGGCAGCGGAGGAGTCGTGTCGTGAGTGAGAGCGCAGCTGTGCTCCTGGGCCCCGCGCAGTCCGTCCCTGCGGCTCCTGGCCAGACCACCCCTAGGACCCCCTGCCCCAAGCCGCAGCCATGAACTACCTGCGGCGCCGCCTGTCGGACAGCAACTTTATGGCCAATCTGCCGAATGGGTACATGACAGACCTGCAGCGTCCGCAGCCGCCCCCGCCGCCGCCCGGTGCCCACAGCCCCGGAGCCACGCCCGGTTCTGGGACCGCGGCTGCCGAGAGGTCCTCCGGGGTCGCCCCCGTGGCCTCCCCGGCCGCCCCTAGCCCCGGGTCCTCGGGGGGCGGTGGCTTCTTCTCGTCGCTGTCCAACGCGGTCAAGCAGACCACGGCGGCAGCGGCTGCCACCTTCAGCGAGCAGGTGGGCGGCGGCTCTGGGGGCGCAGGCCGCGGGGGCGCCGCCTCCAGGGTGCTGCTGGTCATCGACGAGCCGCACACCGACTGGTAAGCCACTGTCGCGGACGTCTCCCGCGGGCCTGGGTCCCCAGATCGTTCCTCTGCGAAGGAGCAATTATTGAGCGCCACTTGTGTGCCTGGCACCTGGTCCTCTCACCTAAACCTTTTTCTTTTAAATTATTAAGCTGGACGCTTCCTCTGTACCCCACCCTTGTCGCCCCCCCCTTCTCCATCCCCCAAACCTTCTTGATGGATCCAGGGAGCAGTTATCAAGCACCTGCTGTGTACCTGTTCCCCACTACCCCTCCCCCAAAAATCTTTGGCTTCAGTATATCCTATGAGCCTTCAAAAAACGAAGGTGTCCTGCCTACCCTCCCCAACCCTTGCCCCACAGGCCTTGTCCTCTAATGGATCTTGTGAGCACTTATCTAGTACCTGCTGTATGCCTCAACCAGGAGCCCTTCCCCAAGGCCTTTGATTTCAGTGAGTTTTGTGAGCATTTTTTGAGAGCCTAATACTGTCCTGTTCTCCTCAACCCTTGCCCTAAGGCCTTCTCTAATGAGTCTTGTGAGCATGTGTTCAGCCTATGCTATGCTATGCTATGTATCACACCCCAGCCCCGTCCTTAAAGCCCTTTTAAACTATTTAGTAAACATTGCGTGCCTGCTGTGTATCCCACCCCAGCTTCTCTCCAAAAGCTTTGCCTTTCGTGGATCCTGTGAGCTTTGATTGGATGCCTTCTGTATGCCCCAACTCCAAGCCCTCTCTCTGAGGACCTTTTTCTCCAAAGGATCTAGGAAGCATTTATTAAGTGCCTGATACGTGCCCATCTCCAAACCCCTTCTCAAACAAATCATTTTCCTCCAGTGAGTTCCATGAGCATTTTTGAGCCTTCTGTGTGTGACTCATCTTCAGACTGTCTCCTCAAATACCTTCTCCTACAATAGATCTAGAACACATTTATTGAGTGCCTCTTGTATCCCCCGTTCTCGAGCTACTTCTTCAATGACCTTTCCTTTGATGGATCCATCTAGCATTTATCAACTGCCTGCAGCGTGAGCCTTCTCTGGAAGTTCTTTCCTCCAATGTATTCAGCAAGCATGTATTGAGTGGTGCCTGCTGTATACCCCATCCCCAAACCCTTTCCCCAATACCTTTTCCTCCAGTAGCTTCAGTCTGCATGTATTGAGCACTTTCTGCATGACCCAACCTTAGACCTCTCCATAAAGGCCTGTGCCTCTAGTTAATACAGCGCTCGGATATCTGGCACTTACTGTGTGTACCATTCCAGTCACTCTTTCCAAAGACCTTTTCCTTTCATCACTCCTTGGAGTATTTAATGGAGCACCTACTGTGTACCTGATTCTGTGTCTTCTCCACAAAAGCCTTTTCTCCTATGGATGAAGAACCAAGCTCCCATAGATCAAGTTTCTGCATTCCCATTTCCCCTCCCCAGAGGGCTTTTGCTTCAAGGATGCAGTAAGCATTTATCAGGTGATTATATGTCCATCCCCAGCCCCCCTCCCCAGAGACCTTTTCTTTTAATGGATCCACTGAGCATTTATTCCTTGTCTGCCATGTGCTCCATTCTAATCATCCTCCCCCAAAGACCTTTGCCTCCAATGGCTTCCCTGAGCATTTATGGAGTGCCTTCTGTGTGTTCTGTATATTCACACCTCCTCCCCAGAATTGTTTTCTTATGGTAGATCCAGTGAGCACATATTCAGGACCTGTTGTTTGTGGGGGGTACATTCCTCTTCCTTACCCCTAGGCGAGCCTGCTCCAATCACAAGGCCTCTCCCACGGTCCTTACCTGTGATAAATCCAGAGCTGAGTTTATAATGATCACCCCTTTCCCACTCCCTTCAGTACCCCCAGGATTCCCTCTACCAACTTTAATTCCATACCCCCAAAGGGCGTTTAATCTATTTAAGCCAGTAAACACTTATTGAGCACTTACTGTATGAGTCACTTTCAACTTCCTCCTTCCAAGTCTCTGGAAATCACTGCCCCTGCCTCAAGAGCTCTTTCTCCAGGGGTCGACTTCAGCCTAAATGTATTGAGTACCAGCTGTTTACTGGTTAGATTATCTCTCCCCACAGGAGCCTTTACCCAGTAGCTTTTCTCTTTATTCAGAGCAATTTATTCATTCTACAGATATTTATTGCATCCTTTCCATGAAAGTGTGGGAGGCATTTATTATTTATTATGCACCATTATGTACTAGGAGTAACCCTTCTTCAGCTCCCCTTCCTCCTTTTTTTTTCTAAATGCAGGTGTGCTTGAAATCCTCAACTGCCAGCTGGCTTTGCTATACCTTTTCCTCCATGCTACCGCACAGTCATATAATGAGCACTTATCGTATGCTACTAAGAACCCTGCATTCAACACCTCTTCTCCCCTTCTGGTAGTCCTAATTCCCCCTTCAACAATCTCCATCCTGCCTTTTACACAACACAATCCTGAAAGCTCACGATGTGCGCTGTTTTCCATTTATTCGGGCTAGGCCTCTTCCTCCATTTAGTGGCCATCTCCCCGGCTACCTTTTTCTCCCCGAATTAGTTCAGAAAACACTTTTTAATCTCTTACTGTATTATGTTCAAGCAACCATATTCTCATCCCTGCAGTAGGCTTCTCTGCTTTTTTCTCTATCAATCTGTAAAGCATTTATGGAGCATGTGCTGTAATTCCTTCACCAACGTCCACTCACCATCGTGTTATCTTCGTGGCTAAGTTTGCTCCATTGAAGTCAGCAAACATCAATTAGGCCCCTGCTGGATATAGGTAACCACCCTCCTTTAGACTTCCAGTCTCCACTCCAGCCCTCCACACAGGTCCTTTGCTGCTGCTTCCTTCATTCCGTCCAGCATTTGTTATCTATGGAATACTGACAAGTCCCTTCCTCTTTCCATAATCACAACTCCAATGCTTTCCATTTTTTCTTTGTCCAGAAATCATTTACTGAGCACCTGCTGAATTCAGTGAAATATCCATCCCTTCCCCTTCTGCATCTCAGAAGCCTCCTTTATCCCAGCATCCCCTCCAGTCTTTTCTTCCAGGCAATCTAGCAAGTATTTATTTAGTGTCTACTTTATGTGGGGTGGGGTGGGTGAAGGGAGAGAGCCTATATATGTACTCCAGGCTCAGTGTGGGGAACAGAGACTTGTTTCACCAACTTGCAGACACTTGGAACCACACAAGCTTCAGGGATTTCAGTCCTGAATAAAGGAGGAGTTGTGCAAACTCTGTGATGGAATGTACACCCAAATACAGTCTGACGCCTTTCCCACCAAACCTCACCACTCTCATTCTTTCCTGGGTCTCAATTCCTCTGTGGTTTAAAGTTGAAAACTCTAAGTTGAGATTCATCTCCCCATTTTGTGGATAATTTCGTCCTGTGTTTTTCAAACTATGGGTCACCTATTGGCTTATGACCAGCATTTCACTTTCTTCATGCAGTAGGATAAAAATAGAGAATAAAAGAGCATATTGCACACAGTAAGTGGAGTTGTTGTTTAGCAAAACTGCTGTTCCATTAAGATCTACAATCTATAATGTATATTATATTATATATGACATACGCTATATAATACATGTGTTATATAATGACTTTACAGCACATAACACATCTATATGTATATATTCTTCTTCATGAAATGAAATAAAATAGCATAGGAAAATCAGACTTCATTACACATAGTAAAGGTAATTATTTAATGAAACTTTAATTCCAATTATGTATGTATATTTATATATATTCTAAGTACATATACACATAATATGTAATGTATAACGTTTTATATGTTACGTAATATATAAGACAGTCTATATTCTCATATTGGCTGTACAACATATGTGTCTTATATAATATATATTACATATATAGGATGGGTTATTATGTAAATACATATGTAGTAGGTTATATAAGCTTCATTTCTTACTGTGGCTTCTTTTCTCAGATAGACCTCTCTGGAAGCAGACCCTGAGACTCTGAGGTTTGCGTGCAGGAGATTTACTGGGGAGAGCTCTTGGGAATAACACCTGTGGGGGAGGTTGCGAGGGAAGCAGGATTGTGCAGAGGGAAAAGTTGAGCTGTGATGCAACCACAACAGAGGCCTCAGCCAATCCTCTGGGGACCTCTGGCACTGGAATGGCCCTTCAGAGTTGTCCCAGTTGAAGCAGGGTGGCCAGGCTTGGTATTCCTACGTCAGTCATTGGCTGTAGGCTGCCCCCTGGGAGGAAGCATGATCTTGGGTGAGGCAAATCCCTGCTGCAGAGGCCAATGCCCAGTGAGGGACACCTGTAAGCCGTCAGCAGCAGATATTCCAGAAGCTGGGGGTTAGATGCAAAGGCCTGAAGCAAGGAGGTAAGGATCTGGGGGAAGCATATAGTCCACACATTGCACTGCTCCGATCTACTTCCTTCTTATAGTAAGTTCACCCCATGGACAATGGCATTTCCAGAATTCTAATCGGTCTTGTTTTTACAGGGACACTTGAAAGAGCACAGTAGTGAGATGAACCATAGTCTCAGCTGCTGCAGTTGATTTCAATGTCATAAATGATATTCATCTTCTCCTTCTTCTGTTATACATCCTAGATTCCCCCCACCCTCAGCTAGCGCCTCTGTTGGTCTGGGTGGCTTACGCCATCCTGCAGAGATCCCTGAGCCTTTCGTCTCCATGCCCTTCTCAGGCTGTAGCTGCTGTACAAACAGCCACATTGCCCATTTACTATCAAAGTTGAGCAAGGGTACCAGCAGATGTTCAAGCGGACCCCTGGGTACCAAACATACTCCTCCCTGCCTCCACTGCATACCAGCAGCCCTACCTCCTCCTGAGGAGCAAGGTCGGCCATGTCCCCTGCCAAGACAATGACTCCTCTTTATGTCCCTTGGCATGAGAAACCCAAAGTGCCCCGAGGGCAATCATAACTTACAGTTTAATGGGATTCTTGCTGTGTCGCCTGGTAGCAGTGTTCCCCCTTGGAGAACCAGGGCCGCTAACCTTGCAGAGCCCTGAGGGAACAGGAAGCACAATTTCAAAAGTGGATCACTGGGATTGCTGGTAAGCTGGGCCACGCCTCCCTAATCTCTGTGTCCCCACACCCATGTGTTCTACCTGTTTGTTAGGAACACAGCATCTACGATGGCCATTGATTTAGGGTTGACACTGTGTTTTGGAGGATGGTGCCCATGGTCTCACCTCCAGGCTGGGGTCTTAGGTGTGGCTGCACCAAATTGTTCCACCATTCCATCAGGAGCAGCTCCTGGGTGGTATGGTGCGTAATGCCATCAGTTAATTCCATGGTCATGGGCCCACTTTTGCACCTCCTTTGCTTTGCATTCCTTTACTTTGCTATAAAGTGTGTCCTTTGGTTTGACGCAGTGTTATGCGGGGTCTCGTGCTGGTGGAGCAAACGTTATGTAAGCCCTTAGACAGTGAGCTGGCTGAGGTCCTGCTGTAAGAAAAGGCAAACTCAAATATGGAATATTCCAGTCCAAATCGATTACTGCTCTTTGCAGGATGGAAGGGGCCCAATGTAATCAGCTTGCCACAAAGTGGTTGGTTGGCCTTCTGGAGGGGTGGTGGCATGTCAGGGATTCAATATTAGTCTCTGTTGCTGGAAGGTTGGACATTCAGCAGTAACACTGCTGCTCCCACACGTAGCTTCTCTCCCTGCTGCTATTGCCACTTATTCATGTGCCCATCTGCTAGCACTGGGGTGGCTGACTACAGCTTGGCTGATATCATCGGGCTGACTCATGCTGTCTACCTGGTTGCCTAGTACCACTTCCATGGTGCCATGGCAGATGCTGTCTGGTGGGTGTTAACACATGATCCAAAGATCCTCACTCCTCACATTTTTTTTTGAAATGGAGTCTCACTCTGTTGCCCAGGCTGGTGGAGTGGCACGATCTTGGCTTACTGCAGCCTCCACCTTCCGGATTGAAGCAATTCTCCTGCCTCAGCTTCCCAAATAGCTGGGATTACAGGTGTGTGCCACCACACCTGGCTAATTTTTGTATTTTTAGTAGAGACAGGGTTTCACCATGTTGGCCAGGCTGGTCTCAAACTCCTGACCTCAGGTGATCCTCCCCCTTTGGCCTCCCAAAGTGTTGGGATTACAGGTGTGATCCACCGTGCCCGGCCTCCTCACTTCTTGCCCACTCCTAGGTGGCCACCCACATTTCTGTATCCCAGACCTCTTTGTCTGGATATTCCAATCTTTCTCCTTCCAGGCCCCTGACCAACCAGCCAAACCATTCGCCACTGCCCATAAGTGGATATATGTATCCTAATCTTGAGGAACTTCTCTTTCTGCACAAAGGAGATGACCAGGTGCACAGCCTGAAGTTCTGCCCACTGGGAGCTCTGCCACTGTCTTTGAAGGCCATTCCAGTTGGGTTATAGTGCAGCCACTACCCATTTTTGGCTTCCAGCCACATACCAAGACAACGCATTTGTGAACCAAGCTTAGACCTTTTCCTCCTTCATCAGCTGGTTGTAAGGAGCCCCGTTAGTGACAGACAGGCACTAACACAACAGTGGTGGAAGATACGGGGATCAGGGTTACTTACCTGCTCTTGCACCTTGCTTAGGGTCCTGCCTGGGCTCAATCCTGGCTGCCGGGCCCACCTGACTTTTTTACTTGGTGGATCTAGCAGGACCCAGCTCATAATGGAAACTTCTGGATGCACGATCATTTGGTGCCCCATGGTCAAGCATTCTGTCTCTATCAGGGCCCAGCACCTCTGTGGGATGTCTTTCTCAAAAGGCATAAAATTCTTTACTGCAGATGGCATGGCCTTGCTCCAGAACCCCAAGGGCCTCCCACTCAGGCTTCCCATAAGCTCCTCACTGCATGTTTCTGCACTGTTGACACCTCCAGTATCATAGGATCTGCCGGATCATCTGGCCTGAATGGCAGGACTACTTGTACCACAGCCTGGACCTGCTGCAGAGTGGTTTTCTGCTCTGGCCCTCATGCAAAGCTGGTAGCTTTGCATGTCACCTGGAATATGTATCAGAGCAGTATTTGTGCAGGGTGGATATACTGCCTCCAGAACGGGAAGAGGCCTCGAGGTATTGTGCTTTCCTCTTCATGGTGGAAAGTGCGTGATTCAATGTTTTGCCCTATTCTTTGGAAGAGCCGTTCTGGTTTACTGCCCTGGACCACTGGATTCCTAAAAATTTCACTAACGCAGCAGGCCCTTGAGTCTCTGTAGGGTTTATTCCCCACCCTCTGGAATGGGTGTGTCTTATCAGAGTGATATGCTAACCCTCTCTTGCTCATCTTTCACAATCAATATGATGTAATCGATGTGGTGGTCCAGTGTGCTATTTCCTGGGTTATCCAGATAGTCTAGGTTTCTTTGGACTATATTATGACACCAGGTGAGAGAGATAGCATAGCCCTACGGTAAGACCACCCACGAATATTATCATCAGTCTCATGTGAGT
>CAUYLG010013628.1:0-29240 GCA_963573385.1 Cacajao melanocephalus
CCCCCCCCCCCCCACCCCCCCCCGACCCCCACCCCCCCCCACCCCCCCCCCCCCCCCCCCCCCCCCCCCCCCCCCCACCCCCCCCCCCCCCACCCCCACCCCACCCCCCCCCACAATAAAGAGTGATCCATCCCAAAATGCCAGTAGTGCCAAGGCTGAGAAATCCTGCAGTAATCCACCCCTAACATATAATAATCCCACCCCTCATTGCGTTATGATGGTATATTTTCTTTCATTATTTTATTTACACATTATACATAACTGTGTACATTTTATGTGTGTGTGTCTGGTTCGCTTCATTGAGCGTTATATCCTAATTTAAAAAGGAGTTACGTAATTTTCAAAATTTTTACGACTCACGTTTCTTTCCTATACGACATAATATTCTAATTTACTGCTATTGTGAGTGACCTGTAATGAATAACTTTGTATATTTGGCTTTTTTTTTTTTTTTAATTTCTAGTCATCTCTTAAGGGTAGCATTTATAAGTGATAAATATTTCCAAGTTGCTTTCCAAAGGCATGGTACTAATTTCAGTGTCATCAGCAATGTATAGACTTCCTGTTTGCTTGTGGTTTTGCCTGCATAAAGCATAAAGTTATGGGGGAAAAACTTTTTTTCTGGCTAATTCAATAGGCAAAAAGTGGTATGTCTTAAAAAGTGCTTTTCTGTGTGAGAGAACCATCGTCCTGATCATTGTCGTCACAACCCTCAGAAGTCATGATAGAACCATCTGTTTCTGTTTAACAAAGGTTATGAGAGTTATTCTAGGTCAGCAGAATGATGCCTATCTGTAGTTACTGCAAGTAAGTTTACTAAGATAAATTGTGATAGTTTCAACTTTTTTGGAGTACTTTTAAAAGAACCAGATTCACTCAAGTAGTCATGGAAAATCCTGTCAAACTCTAAGAAAATTGTCTGCGAGGCCGAAGCGGGTGGATCAATTGAGGTGAGAAGTTCGAAACCAGCCAGGCCAACATGGTAAAACCCGATCTCTACTAAAAATACAAAAATTGGCCGAGCGTGGTCATATATGCCTGTTATCCCAGCTATTCGGGAGGCTGACACAGGAGAATCACTTGAACCTGGGAGGCAGAGGTTGTAGTGGACCAAGATCACGCCACAGTACTCCAGCCTGGGTGAAAGAGCAAGACTCTGTCTCAAAAAAAAAAAAAAAAAATTGTTTTTGGTGAAGCCATTAAGAGTATAGTTAAAATATATTTAGGTATGCTAGGACTCCATTGCACTTTCCTATTGTTTATGAATTATTTGTATATTTAATGGGATACCTAGCACTCTTTGGCATTTCATATATGTAGTGGATATATGCTTGACACATGGAATAGTCAGTGAATATGTATTAAATATGAATGAACAAACTTCTACCAGCACTTCAGGGCCAAGAGTATAATTTTCTGCTGTAATGATGACAGCTATAGGAGAGTGTGACCTTCTGATATACTCTTGGTCCTGATTATAGTGTTACTTGACCTTGAAGGCTTGATCAGGAATAAAATCTCCAATTATATCACTTTTTCAGTGGCAAACCTATTTTATGGCATAGTGATTTGTCTTGCAACAGGGTTTTGGAAACTCATTAAAAACAGGGATTTTCTTTTACATTTCCTAACAGAATTACAAATATGGAAAGCTGTGGATAAAAATTATCTCTCTAACTTTTGAAGATTTGCTTCTTTTCAGAGTAAAACATTTTCTTATATTTTCATATCCTGTTTTCCAAATTTTTATTCTCTCTTGGAACCATTCCAAATGATACAAATACATTTCTTTAAATATTTGCATTTGAAAATCATTCCGTTCTCTGGTTCTTCTAACATCTTCAATGACTTTTTTAAGTTACCAGAATGTGTCAGTAAATGCCTGAATGTGGGTTTTGAGAACTCTGCCTTCCTCTTCTTTGACTTTAAAAACTTCTTTCTTGTACAGTAGTGTATCTTTCTGAATTATGTAGCAGTTTGGCTTTATCTGGGACTAGGTGTGCTCCTCTAGGTTGGGTGGTTGTGTGATACATTGTGGGACTGGACAGCAGGCGTGGACCAGGACTGTCCCTGGCAGCCACTGTGTGGGGCTCAGTTCCTTGCTTCCCTTGTCTCACGTTACTCACTGGAGCATTTGCCCCTTTCTGTCCTCTCAGCCCGTCAACCTAGAGTTGAGTAGGAGAGAGTGTACTGAATCAGGTATTTAAATTGCTCTGATGGTTTTGTATGTGAAGTAGAGGGAATTTGAAGGCAGTTTACTTTTTGTCAATTTCATGGGAATCAAGAGCCTCAGTCAACAGCCTGGAATTAGTCCGTTCTAAATCATCCACACATAGATGTGGTGTGATTTTGGTCATGTTATTTTATATGGCATTGCCCTTCTCCAGCCAAAATTTTCTAATATAAAGCCCATGGTTCTAGCGTCTCTCTCTGGTGTCGTTGATACACTTCTAATTTTTTTTTATAAAACACACGCTTTTAAAAATTAAAAACAGGCCCTGTATGGTGGCTCACACACGGAATCCCAGCACTTTGGGAGGCTGCAGCCAGAGGATCATTTGAGCCCAGGAGTTTTAGACCAGCCTGGCCAACATAGGGAGACTCTGCTTGCATAACGTAGAGAGACACTGCCTCTACAGAACAAAAAAATAAAAATAATACTTGATAGAAAAATTCAAACAGGCCGGGCGTGGTGGCTCACGCCTGTTATCCCAGCACTTTGGGAGGCTGAGGCAGATGGATTGCCTGAGGTCAGGAGTTCGAGACCAGCCTGGCTAACATGGTGAAACCCGATCTCTACTAAAAATGCAAAAAATTAGCCAGGCGTTGCAGTGTGCACCTGTAATCCCAGCTACTCCAGAGACTGAGGCAGGAGAATCGCTTGAACCCAGGAGGCGGAGGTTGCAGTGAGCTGAGATAATGCCACTGCACTCTAGCCTGGGTGACAGAGCGAGACTCTGTCTCCAAAAAAATAAAAATAAAAAAAATAATAATAATTCAAACAGATGGAAGGGCACTATTATTCAAATTTTGATGGGTACTTCTGGTTGCCCTACACACATTACATTAAGTTGCTCTTCCACTAATAATTAAACTTTTAATCTATAAAAGGCAGTTTTTCTTGTTTTAATGTAAAGCTTGAAAGCAAGAATGTTCCTTCATTACTTCCTGCTACTTATCTCTACTTTTGACCTTACTACATCATGACACGTCTTATGAAATACTAGTGTGATAATAAGCGCTTTGTGCAGCCCTTCCATGGAAGAATTGGTGAAAATGTACAGGTCAATGGTCTTCAGACTTGTGTTTGAAAGTTTCTCCCTTGTTTCAATACAAGGCACCTGATTAAGAGAATAAAGGTTACTTCCTGCATGTGTAATGGGGCTTGACATTTGTATATGGGCAGGTACATCCTGCTTGATGAACAGCGTTGGGAGCCATGTGATGACTGACATCAAGTTGTAGTACAACAGGAAAACATTCCTGGATTAATTTTCCTTTTCACTGGGTAAGGCTAGAGGGTAACTGCAAGTGAAATGCTAGGCTGCAGGTGGATGGCTTGTCTGGAGCTATGAATAATAGTCTAGCAGCAGCATGTGCAGAAAAGGTGAGATTTCTGGGTGCACTACCTGGTGAGGCAGGTTCTTTCTGTCACAGGGTCAGATCACATCTAACACCTGGCCTCCCCAGTGCAAGGAAAACTAGGAGAGAGAGAAGTAAGAGGCAGCTGAGGGACTCGGCAAAGTGTCCTGGGAGAGCTCCTGTTTTCTGGAGTTAGTGAAGCCATTTCCTTTTTGTAGAGGCTCCTGATGGCTCAGTAAAAGGAGCCTTTCATCTTGGCCTTCCTACAGGGTTAAGAGGGGGAGGGGTTATTGGGAAAGTGGCTTTTAGCGGAGAACAATAGAAGCCGCCCTGGGCTGGGCTCTCGCATGCTTTGCCACTTCTTAGTTTGTAATCATCCTCTGCATCTCCCAGAAGTCCTCTGGTTCCCTCTAAACTGTGGGGCTCCAGCTGAATTCCTGTCTGCTCCCCAGGAGTTCCCTGCAGCAGTTACAGCAGCTTGTTGAGAAGGAGCCCCAGGGGTAGGGCAGAGGTGGACTGGAAGCCACAGGCAGCTACTTGACACAGCAGTTGGAGCCCTGGAGCCCTCCGAGCCTGTGCTTTAGACTTTCCAGATTCCTACCCACATCACCTTGGAATGAGACATTTCTTTTCACAGTGCCCAGGCTTAACTGTGCTGTCCCCGTCTCCTTTCCCAACTGCTCCTATTCAAGATGTCTAGACCTTTATCCCCCACCTTGACATTCTCCTTTGCTGGTATGGAGTATCTCTTTTTGAAATAGCTCTCTGAGCTTTAAGATAGCAGAGCAGAAAACCTACGTCTGGGCTTGAGGAAGGGGGAGAAACCATAGATAGATCCAGGAATGGGCAAAGTAAGCAGAGATCTCTGAGCCTGGAAGCATCATGACATAACAAGGCTATTGGGTGGGAGAGGCAGGGATGACATCTTTAGCTTTCTATGGAATCATAGACATGCTTTCATTGCTTTGTAGAATCAAAAAATTTTGAAGATAGAGATATCAGAGTCCATCAGTACTTTTTTTTTGAGATGGAGTTTTGCTCTTGTTGCACAGTCTGGAGTGCAGTGGCACAATCTCGGCTCACTGCAACCTCTGCCTCCCAGGTTCGAGCGATTCTCTTGCTTCAGCCTCCTAAGTAGCAGGGATTACAGGTGTGCACCACCACATCTGGCTAATTTTGTATTTTCAGTAGAGGCGGGATTTGACCATGTTGATCAGGCTGGTCTCAAACTCTTGACCTCAAGTGATCCACCCACCTTGCCCTCTCAAAGTGCTGGGATTACAGATGTGAGCCACTGCACCTAGCCAATACTTAGCTCTTATTGGCCACAGTTCTCTTGGAGAATTTGCAGAAAGCTATGGCCTTCTCCCCAGAAAAATGTATACATGATGTACTTACCAAACAAGTGCGTGCCAGTTTAGGGGGTTCACGGGCCCCTGAGGTTTGCCTGCACATCTGCACTGTGGGGCAGGTGCATCCCCTATACACAAAGACCTGAGGTCGTGGAGAGAGGGGACTTGTCTGGATCCGAGTTGGAGACAGCATATCAGAAGTCATCGGTCTGCAGAGCCGTGTCTGGCAAATTATACTCTGCTATGTCGCTTCCATGGGAAGGATGACCTCCTTTTTTGTTTAATTTGAAGACCTCACTGAGAAAGAACCACGTATAGATGTGGAAGGAAAAAGGAAAAGGTGTGGGAAATTAGTGAATTCATGGACCTTGATGGTGAAAGTCTCACTTAAACCCTTGGTGGGAACATCGTGATTTTATTTAAGGAATAGCATTGTGTATGTGCCTATCTAATAAAACGACATGGCACCTTCCCATGCAGCTTGCAGCCAGGAGGCTAACCAGAGAAAAATATGGCTTTCCTTTTCCTTATATCTTCCTGTAACGCCCTTCAGAATAGCCCACACCAAGAAAGTGTTTAGGGTAAATATCTGTGTTGTTGAATTTCACTTTAGTATAGAAAGGCTGGCCTTGAAGGGGAGGGAAGAGAGGAGCATGACTCACTTGGGCCTCCCAGAGGCAGGCCTGAGAACTTCTCCTGCGGTGCAGTGGATGGGAGGAACAGCGCTCAGGGCTCAGGCTGACTGCTGCTAGCCTCTTGGGGGTGGGTGTCTCTAGTTCAGTGATCAGAGTGGCCTCTGCCTCAGTAGCCTTCCCTGCAGAGGGACACCTTTGCAGGGTTACTGTAAGGAATGGAGAGACTGTATTGAAAAATTCACTGGTAGTACCTGGTCCCTACGGGGTCCTCAGATGATGGCCAGCATCATCTTCAACATCATCTTTCACTGTCATTGTCATTGCTGCCACTGTTGTCCTGGACCAGGAGGGTTGGCAGTGAGTGGGTCTGGCATACCCATCGTGCTCTGTGGTGTTCTGGTGCCGTTTGAAACACTTGACTGCTTTTTTTAGAGACTGGCTGAGGAGCATCACCTTTTGTGAACCATGCTGATCAGTCCATCTATTGTTTGATGTTGGTTGAGAAAAATCATTGGCCCTAACGTTTCATTCTTACGCATGGCTGTAATGTTCTTTTTAAGAAAGACATAGAAAGACTTTGCCCATGTAAAATGCACATGAATAATAGTTTATCCACTTGCAATTAATCCATATGAAAATAAGTTGCTTGGAACAACATGAAATAATGAAGAGGCTGGATGCGGTGGCTCACACCTGTAATCCCAGCACTTTGGGAGGCCAAGGCAGGTGGATCACCTGAGATCAGGAGTTTGAGACCAGCCTGACCAACATGGTAAAACCCCATCCCTACCAAAAATACAAAATTAGCCAGGTGTGGTGACACACGCCTGTAATCCCAGCTACTTAGGAGACTGAGGCAGGAGACTTGCTTAAACCCAGAAGATGGAAGTCACAGTAACCCAGGATCACACCTTTGCACTCCAGCCTGGGCAACAAGAGTGAAACTTGTCTCAAAAAAAAAAAATCATGAAGAGTGGACTGTTTTACAATTTATATATTTTCCTATATTCTGTGATGCTTAGAATCATTAAGTAAATGAATCTTGTGTGGTTTGGCATTTCTCATTCTTCTTTGGCTGCAATAGCCAACATTATGGGAAATACTATTCAGAAGAAAAATATATTCCTGAGCTAACAAAAACCCAAATAGGAGGAAAGAAATGAAGTGTGTACAGTGGGCTCTCACTCCGCTTATTGTTTTTTAAGGAACACTGCATTTTATTTTAAAGAGAAAGGCCCAACCATTTCCACAGATGTGTTTCTCTCTTTGAGCTGTCAATAGCATCTGCAGTGGTTTTCTGGAAAATGGAGAGGAAATGCTGTGAACTTCGATTTCAGAGTTCCCCTGTGATGACCCTCTTGGTGATGAATCCCACCATTGGTCTCCAAAAGGCCATACCTTGGTCACTTCTTAATTACATGACCCCCATGGGGTACACAAAAGGAGCCTCATAGGGACTTCATGGGCCTCTCCAATGTCTACAACTTGAAGCCTAATTTGCAAAGCCATTGGGAGAGAATTCCCTTTGGGGTGAGCAGCCACAGGGCAAACACCTCCACCACCACAACCTTGGAGAGGGAGAGCGGTGCAGACTGACCCATCCAAGCAAGCCACGAGTCAGTGTCGGGGCCATCAGCACTCGAAGAGAAGGAACTAAGTCTGTAGCAGAGGAAACTCAGCAACCCCAAAGAACTGCAGATAAGAGATCAGACCCTCCTGAAGACTTCTGGTGCCGTCCACCACTGGGGTAAAGAGGGATTTTCCATTTTTGACAGATCACATGGACTTAGCTTCAGCAAACCACTGGGCTGGGAATCAAAAGTCGTCACAAGGACCTCCTGGTGTTTCTCACTCTCTGCTCCAATAGCCTCTCCATCAGTCCCCTGCATGCTGTGAGTCCTGAAATGGAGCTTTGAGAGCAGCAGGTCGGGGGGAAGGTCTTCGTCCCTGCTGTTTTTGCCTGGGTTGTTTTTTCCTGTCCTCACGTGTGGACAGATTCATCCAAGTGCTTCAAGGCACCATTCAGCTTGCACATAACTTTGTTCATTTATTACACAAATATTTATTGGTTGTGATGTGCTCTTTGAGTGTTCCTTGGTTCACCTTTCCTCCTCCTCCAAGAAAAGATGGATGTGGCCGGGTGTGGTGGCTCACGCCTGTGATCCCAGCACTTTGGGAGGCCGAGGTGGGCTGATCACCTGAGGTTGGGAGTTGGAGACCAGCCTGACCAACATGGAGAAACCCCGCCTCTGCTAAAAATACAAAAAGAAAAATTAGTCGGGCGTGGTGGTGCATGTCTGTAATCTCAGCTACTTGGGAGGCTGAGGCGGGAGAATTGCTTGAACCTGGGAGGTGGAGGTTGCGGTGAACTGAGATCGCACCAGTGCACACCATCCTGGGCAACAAGAGCAAAACTCTATCTCAAAAAAGAAAAGAAAAGATCGATGTTCTTCTCCTCCTTCCTTACACAGCTCCTCCTCACCTCCCATCTAAGTGCCCATGGCATTCCCAGTGCTGTCATCTGCTCTTCATTGGCTAAGGGTCGGGAGGGTCAGGATGGAGGTGGGTTCTTCACTGCATCTGCTGCAGCTACCACAATGCCTGGCGGTGGAAGCTTTAACACTTATTGAATGAGAAGTTTCCATAGTCTTCTTACTCAACCACTAGATGGTCATTTGGTAGCCAAAAACAAAACCAAAAAACAGCAGTTTTTTACTTTATGGGGCAATCACTGATTGAGCCCCTGCTGTTTGTTTTTTCATTTCTAAGTTATTTTCTTTTGGAAACTTCCCAACAGAAAAATTGAAAGTACAGAGCAGTGAACACTTGGGTATTCCTCTGTCTGGATGCAGCAGCTGTTAAGCACTCGCACACCCCTCTGTCCATCTATCTCCCTCCTGTGTGCCCACACGCATGCACAGATACAGCCTCCTCTTGTGCTAAATCAGCTGAAAGTAGGCACTCCACCCCTAAATATTTCAGCCTTAGGAATAAGATACGCTGGTAGGAAGCATAGTTACGGAGGACCACATGCTTTTGGGGAGTACACAGTGGGAAAAGTTACTTTCCAAAACAATGGGAACAATTAGAAATGGTTTCTTTGGGAAGGTAACACCTGTGCTGAGCCACTTGCATAGACACCAGTTTACAGTGTTTGGGTCTAAAACCTGAACAAAACGGAAAAGATACTTTCAAAAAAGAGCTTACTATCTCCTGGAAAAACTCATTCCCCTTTACCACATTTTACGATTCCTCTGTGGTTTTTGTAATAACCACACTTATTATTTCCTTAGCGTCTCAGGGGCTGTCATTGAAAAAGTGCCTTTAATTTTGCTTGCATTTACTAGTAGGTTTATTCATGTGTAGAGGGGCTGCATAGACCAGTGAAGTGTTGAGTCAGCCTAACCGTCCCTGCTGCGTGAATGGCCGGTGAAAGCCCAGTCACTTGGATCAACAACAGAATCCAATTTTTGCATTTTAATAATAGCTTAATTTTCTGATTATGATTAACAATTCTATACCTCCCTAAATAAAAGGAAGTACAGGCCATTCTAAGTAGTCAGAACGTCAGCTTTTTTTCTCCCATCTAATGGAGGGTTTTTGCTCAATTTAAAAATGTGTCCTTGAAGCTGAAAGGCCACCTCTGAGGTGCTCTGGGGAGAGCATTCTCTTTACAACACTCAGGAAGCATGTAAATGGCACACACCCTAGACCAGAGAGAGAAAGGCGCTTGCAGGCCCATTAGGCATTTCGTTGGTTAAATAGAGGAGAAATGATGGAAAACAAATATTGAATATTAGTTTGGGGAGGGAATAACAACAGCTTGTGTGAAATGGAGGTGACTTTAAACATAAGCCAATGGGTTTCAGAGCACAGGGTATCACGGGAAGTGGTGGGGAAGGGGAAGCTGAGCAAATCTGTCCATTGGTTTTGCCTTTTTTTTAACCTCCCTTTTGTTAGTTCAGAGTTCTAACACGTGACTTTACGTTGGAGGAAGATGAAGGTGTGGAGAACGAGAAGACGCATCTGAGGGCAGCCCCAGCTTCTGGTTATTTTGTTCATCTGGGTTGCAGACCCCTTCTGTGTCCCTGGGACTCGCCTTCATGACCTCATTGACATGCTTCTCCCAGACACACACACACACACACATCAGATTTGCAGCCGTCTCAATTTAGTAGAGGAAATGCACGCAACCGAAACGCTCCCCTTACGTGTGCTAGAGAACAGCTCCGAAGGACAGGACTGCCAGTAGATTCCTGACATTGACTGAGTTGATGTGCAAAACCCCAGAGCCTGGGTGTGTGCAGAGGGCAGGTAGCACATGGGTCTCTGCAGGAGGCTTAGGGAGGAATAGCAGGGGGTGGGGGATTGGGGAGGGATAGCATTAAGAGAAATACCTAATGTAGATGACGGGGCGATGGATACAGCAAACCATCACCATGGCATGTGTATACCAATGTAACAAACCTGCATGATCAGTACATGTACCGCAGAACTTAAGTATAATAAATAAATTTTTAAAAAAAGTCCTGTTAACTAAGTACAAGGAACAGTTCCTACCACTGATCTATGTTGTGTTTTATTTGCTGTTAATATGCTCATACATCAAGGTAAATCATTATTTTAATCCATATATCAGCTGATTATTTTTTTAACAGCAGTTTTGCTGTGGGCACACTGAATGGGATTCTCCAAGGATAAGCATCGAGAAATCCTTCAATATTCTAGGAGGTGACAGTGGAGAGAGATCCTTGTAGTCTTTGAGGGAAAGCTTTGGAGTTTCCAGGGGCTACATTTTATCAGAGATCTTGTTTCCTGTACAGGAAATCTGATGTTGCAGATTCCTTCTTTTTCAATCTTTCCTTAATTATGGGAAGGATTTCCACCAACATTCATGTTTAACCTGGAAAGTCACCCACTGGGGAAAATAATTGGCACAGGCAGCATGACTATTTTTAGCATTATTTCAATATAGGTTTAAACTTTTTTAAAAAATTGAATTTGTAACTATTAAGTTTAAACCTAAGGATATGGTTGCTAAGTATAGTTCTTCACTCACCTACGCAGTCTTTGGGTGGGTGACATGCTACTTGTTGAATGAAATGAAAATAATTTCCATCTGAATTTTTCAGGTTCAGTTGCAAATCAAGGAGTTGGTTTAGAGTCAATTTACGAAGGAAGTTTTGGAAAACATTAGAGTATTTTGTGTGTGTGTAAAAATTAGAGTTGTGGGAAGGAGTGTGGTAGAAGCTGCTAGCAAACACTAGGCAAAATTTTTCTAAAAATCACTTTCCTTTGCCTTCACACGTAAAAGTCATATATGTTCTTTGGAGCCAATTTGAAAAAGAGAATAAATCATCCATAATCTCATATCTTTACAGTCTTTTTTTTCCCTTGTGCCTTTAGACATGTATTTGATAATGCAGTTTTTACATACTTTTATCCTACTTTTTATACTTAATATATCACAAGTATTTTCTCATTTTCTTATTTTTCAAGAATTTAGGTTTTAAATGGCTGTATAATAATTTACCTTATGAATGTTTTGTCATTTATTCTTTTTTGTTTGTTTTTTTGAGACAGAGTCTCGCTCTGTTGCCCAGGCTAGAGTGTAGTAGCTTGATCTCTGCTCACTGCCACCTCTGCCTTCTGGGCTCCAGCGATTCTCATACGTCCGCCTCCTGAGTAGCTAGAATTACAGGTACCCGCCACTATGCTTGGCTAATTTTTGTATTTTTAGCAGAGATGGGGTTTCACCATGTTGTCCAGGCTGGTCTCGAATTCCTGACCTCAGTTGATCCGCCAGTCTCGGCCTCCCAAAGTGCTGGAATTAACAGGCTGGAGTCACGGCACCCATCCCCATCATTCATTTAATCTTTAATTGACCCTCTACTGTTGTTTTTCATTTTTCATTATTATAGGTAATGCTGGCATGAATATTTTTCTACATAGTTACATGAGTATCTAATGATTGCAGTAAAAACTGGTAGAAGCAATCATTGCGTCAAACAAGGCAGACTTTTTTTTTTTTTTTAAGGGCTTTTGATGTTTATTGCCAGGTTACCTCCTAAAAACCTAGTGGAAGTTTATATTCTTACCCCAGAAGAAGTGAGTGCCTTTTGCCCCACAGTCTAGACCATGCTGGATTTACAATTTTAAGGGGATTTATTAATTTGACAGATGATGGACATGTCATTTTGATGCAGGACTTTAAGGAAGAAAAGATGCATCTTAAAAAAAAAGGTTTCTATTACTCTTTTTTAGCTTGTCTTTCCAAGTTCTTGCACTTGACTTAAGGAACAAATATCTTTCTGAGAGATGCTGGGTGCGTGGGTCACAGATGGTTTGTCATTGCTCTTTTTAGTTTTTTTCCAACTCAGCTACGTTCAGCACTAGTCTTGTGATTTATTATACAGAAGACCTTAATCTATCAAGGTACTCTAGGGATTTGTGGTAACATCAAGACGTTTAGTCTGTAATATGTCATGGGGGCAGGATGTGAGCCATTCATGGGGGGTTCCTCTTAATAGTACCATTATTCAGGATACAGTGCTGATGCCTGCATCTTGATGGCACTACTGTAGTCCAACTCTCTGTTCGTGACATTGTTCATGGCCTCTGCAGAGTCAGGGAGCTCCTCAGGATTAAGGCTCTGTGACATTGTCTAAACTCCAAAGAATTATAGCCATCATATTTCCTTCCCCAAGGGAGCCGGCATCTATCATCACTGACATTTTTTGAGTCTCTGTACCAGGACGTGGACCTCAGCTCTCTTTATTTCCATGATTAACCCCTACATCAATGTACATGGCAAGTGCTAGCATTGCCTTCATTTTATTGATGATACAATTGAAACAGAGTGTTTAGGTAATTTCCTTGAAATTACACAGCCAGGAATGGGCAAGGCTGGGAATTGGATGGACTCCAGAACCCATGGTCAAAGTCCAAGCTTAATATCTCTGAGACCTGGAAGGAAATGAAACAGACTAAAATCAGAATAATGCTTAAAATCATGAAGATTCCAGCCCAGAGTTTCTATCTGCCACATGCAGACACGATTTATACCCCTAGAGGGGAAATGAAGAAACAAGGTGGTGGTTGTACAATAATAGACTCAAAACCCAACCACACGTTTGAAGTGACTAGTGGCTCACGATGGCTTTAAACATCTAGATGTTGGGCTAATTTGGAAGATTAGCTGAAAAAGATAAGCGGATAAGAACTAAGTGATGCTTGGAGTGAGGAAGGCATTTTGGTGTGGACAGTAAGATGGGGAAGGAAAGCTCCCCGAGTAACTGTAGGATTAGAAGCTGGGAGTAGTGTGGTTTAATCAGACAATTTGGAAGCAAGACAGAGAGGGAATACGCCCCATTTGGAGGTTGTAAGTGTTAGTATTCAGGGTAAGCAGAAAGGAAGAGTCGGAAACATATGTAATTAATGAACGAGAAAGGCAGATGGATGATGGGGAGGTGGATGGCGTCACGCTACTCATATGTTCTTTTGATAAGTAAAATTATAGCATAATTTCTCACTCATTCGAAACAAGGTTATGCAATTAGGATCCTGCTGCTGCTAAAAGCTTCCAGAGATTTTAGTGCACTGGGCAGACAGAATTATGATGTTTACTTTAAAAATCAAACTTCTTTTTCCAGAGACTTTATTTAATGCTCAATTTTTGTGTTTACTGGTTCTGCATTTTCTCATGTAGATGAAGATCCAATTTAGAGAAGAAGTAGATGGGCGGTTTGGCTGTGGAAAGCACAGATGAATGATGCTGTGGGTATTGATGCATCACTTGTTAGCGTTTTCTTCTCTTTCTTTTTCTTTTTTGAGACAGTGCTTTGCTCTGTCTCCCAGGCTGGAGTGCAGTGATGTGATCATGGCTCACTGCACCCTCGGCCTCCTGGGCTTAGTTGGTCCTCCCATCTGAGTCTTCCCAGTAGCTGGGACACCACGCCCAGCTAATGTTCGTAGTTTTGGTAGAAGCTGGGGTTTCGCTACATTGCCTGGTCTTGAAGTCCTGATGTCAAGGGATCTGCCCACGTTGGCCTCCCAGAGTGCTGGGATTACCTGGCTGACAGCATTTTTTTTTTTTCTTTCTTGAGACAGAGTCTTGCTCTGTTGCCAGGCTGCTGGAGTGCAGTGGCATGATCCCGGCTCCCTGCAACCTCCATCTCCCGAGTTCAAGTGATTCTCCTGCCTCAGCATTGCGAGCAGCTGGGACTACAGGCTTGCACCACCACGCCCAGCTATTTTTTGTATTTTTAGTGGAGACAGGATTTCACTGTGTTGGCCAGGATGATCTCAATCTCTTGGTCTCTTGATCCACCCGCCTCGGCCTCCCAAAGTGCTGGGATTACAGACGTGAGCCACCGCGCCCGGCCTGAGTGCATTTTTTTAAAAAGCAGTAAATGAAATTTTGGATATTCCTTCTAAATTATTCAAAATTTCAGTCAACAGTTGTTAATCTGCACGAAAAATTGTGGTAAAAGATGTCTGAGAAGAATTACAGTCTTAACCACTTGTAACCATAGGTTTGGTAGTGTTAAGTAGATTCACCTTTAGAAACAGACCTCCGGAAGTTTTTCATCTTGCAAAACTGAAACAGTTTGCGTCTCAAACAACAACTCTTCGTTTCCTTTTCCCCCTAGCCTTTGGCAGTTACTGTTCTACTTTGTTTCTATAAATTTGACTACTGCAATTAACTCATAAATGGAATTATACAGTATTTATCTTTTTGTGATCTGCTTGTTTCATTTAGTGTAACCTCCTCCAGGCTCACCAACGTTGTAGCATGTGACAGGGTTTCTTTCCTTTCTATGGCTGAATAATATAACATTGTATGGATAGATACATTGAGTATCCCTTATCTGAAATGCTTGGGACCAGAAATGTTTCCGTTTGGGGATTTTTTCAGATTTTGGAATATTTGCATAATTCTTCCTGGTTGAGCATCCCTAATCCAAAAATCTGAAATCTGAAATGCTCTAATGAGCATTTCCTTTGAGCATCATGTTGGTACTTAAAAAGTCTCGAATTTTGGAGCCTTTCAGATTTCAGATTTTTGTGTTAGAGATCTTCAACGTCATTTAAAAAAATCTGTCAATGAGTAAAATTACAATTTTAACCACTTGTAAGCATACGGTTTGGTAGTGGTGTTAAGTATATTCACTTTTATTGTTGCTGTTGTTTGAGATGGAGTCTGGCTCTGTCACCCAGGCTGGAGTGCAGTGGCACAATCTTGGCTCACCGCAACCTCCACCTCATGGGTTCAGGCAATTCTCATGCCTCAGCCACTTGAGTAGCTGAGACTACAGGCACGCACTACCATGCTCAGCTAACTTTTGTATTTGTAGTAGAGATGGGGTTTTGCCATGTTGGCCAGGCTGGTTTCAAACTCCTGACCTCAAGTGATCCGCCCACCTCAGCCTCCCAAGTGCTGGGATTACAGGCATGAGCCACTGTGCCTGTAGTGGGATAACTATAGGGTTAACTATATTCACCTTTTGAAACAGACCTCCAGAGCTATTCATCTTGCAAAACTAAAACTGTCCGCCTATCAAATGACTCTTCGTTGCTTTCTTCTCTTGGCTACTCTTGAGTAGTGTTGCTATGAACTTGGACGTGCAGATATCTCTGAGACTCTGCTTTCAGTTCTTTAGGATAAATAGCCGGATTTGAGATTGCTGGATTACATGATGGTTCTATTTAATTTTTGGAGGCGCTTCTATACAGTTTTCCATTGTGGTCACACCATTTTACTAACCAGCAGTGCACAAAGGTTCCAATTTCTCTACATCATTGCCAACACCTTTTAAAAACAGTAGCCATCCTAATGAGCATGAAGACAGTCTATAGTTTGTTATATCAAGCTTTTCCTTGTGGTTATAAATAAATATTAAAGTATTGTGATTAGTGATTTATCTGTGTTTGCCACTGTACTCCCCAAGGGAGGATGAGGACACCATATATATCTATACTGACGCCTGTCTCAGAGTATTGGTTGTACGAGACTCTCCAGACGTTGTTCCTCTTTAAGTATTTAAGTGAGGTGTTTCTTTTTGCTCATAATTTAGTACGGATATTCTCAGTTCAGTTCATATTAATTGAGTCCTACTATGTGGCAGTTGAGAACCTGAAGATAATCAGGACACAGTTCCTGCCCTCGAGGAACTGATGAGAGGTAGCCATGTTTTATAGGAATGGGCAAATGAAGTGGCAAAGGGAGGTGGCCGTAGGTTGCCATAGGAGCCCAGGTGAGAGATGGGGAAAGGAAGCACTAACCAGGTCGGCTTGTGATGTGGGATAAAGAAGGCTTTTTGCAGGTAAAGCCAGAGCTGAATTTAGGAGGTGGTAGGAGTTCACCTGCTAATTCGGGGGGGCTGTGTGTGTGGCAGGGGTGTGAGTGGAGTGCCTATGGCTGGACCCACTTGAACAAAGGAAAAACTTGCATAGGAAACCACAGGTAGCATGGTGCTATGTGGACATGACATTCAGGGAGGTAATAGGCAGAAGGTGAGGCCAAAGAAGTTGGCTGGATGTATGTCAGAAAACGTGGTTTCTATGCAATCATTGACGGAAAGGCCATGAAACATTCAGTGATGTGGACAGCTTTGTGGTCTGTGCAGACCACTCTGAGGGTGATATGGAGGTGGAGGCAGAGAGATTAGGTAAGAGGCTTTTGTGAAAGTTCAAGCGAGATAAGGAATGAACTAGGGCAGTGGTAGTAAGGATGAGGAGAAAGGAGAAAACCTGCAAAATACTTCGAAGAATTTGTAGCCATTTACTGTTAAGTGTGTGAGTGGTGAGACAGAGGGAACATTGAAGATAACCCCAGATTTCTGGTAGCAGTTCTGTGATCTGAAATTAGGAATGTAAGAATAGAAGCTGAGGGCAGACAGGATCAATTCCATTTTGGATTTCTTGAGTTTGATGTGTCCGTAGAAGATACAAATGGTGACGTCCAGTTCACCTTGGGTTTGTGAGTTAAATTTGACAGATTCAGATAGAGATGTACTCTTGGTTCTTATTGGATGTTTGCAGTAGTTAAAACTATGAGAGCAGATTCATCCCCTATGTTGGAGGGGCACAGAGAGAAGGAGCAGCCCACCAAAGAGCTACAGAGTGAGAATTAGGGATGGACCAAGAGGAGTCATGTCTCAGGGGCTAGGAAAGTAGAAAGGTTCCAGAATGAGCGAGTGGTCAGCAACTTCAGACGTAGCAAAAGAAGCCCCAGAATGTAAAGATGGACTCTCTTGGCAGTGTCAAGGTACAAAGACTGAATAGGTTGGCAGCATGGAAGGTGCTGTGAAGATCCTTAGGACTTTTGCCCAGGCAGTTTTAGAAGGTTTGTGGTTGTGGGAAACTAATTTCAGGTAAATGTTTATAACGGCCATAGAATGACTATGGAAGACTCCTCCAGGAAACTCAGAAGGAAAAAGGGAAACGTGGAAAAGAAGTCCACATTTTTTTTTTTAAGATGTGAGAGACTTGAGCATGAATGTTATATAGCAAGGGAAGAGGTTGTTAATTAAAGTAGCTGCCATTTTGGAGGGCTTGCTCCGTATCACCTGCATCCAACAGCTCTGTGTCAACGAGTTTATCTAATCCATCCAACCACTCTGAGATGTTGGGACAATGACTGTTCCCAGTGTTATGAATGAGAAACTGAGGTACAAGGAAGTCACGTGGCTCTGGGTGACACAGGCAATAAGAGAGCACAGTGTCTCATAACCTGTGAAGACATCACTCCTTACCAGAACACTGACATGTTTCCTGGTATTGAAGGAGAAGTTGAAGATTTAGGGTAAAGAAGGAATCGTTAATAGAACCATGTTCTAGAAGACACTGGAAGGGATGGGCTGAAAGCTTTGTGAAGTTCATTTTTTTTTTTTATGAAGATGAAACATTTAATCATAAGGGAAAAATAGGGACAGTAGACAGAGTTGGATAGAGCAAGCTCCTAAATACTGGAGCCTGTCTTGGTTCCGCCTTCAGCAAGAACAGTGGTTTTGGTTTCTTTTCTGTGCATGGTGGTCCTTTTAGTTGCATTTATGGAGTGATTGGTTTCTTTATTCTCAAGGTTTGAGCTGTCATTGAGTATGTGACATTGTCATTTTGACAGTGTTAAGAAGAACATACTGTATGTTTTTTTTTTTTTTTCTCAATTCAGTGTCTTAAATGATGGTGTCCCTTCCATTCTTATTGGTGGCTTATGCTGAGGAATCTTACACTGTAGACATACTGAAATCGTTACCACGTGGTTTAAAATATCACATTTTAAGAACTAAGAAGCTCCCATTATCCTTTGAAACATATCTGCTTTCCAATTTAGCTTGCAAAGGAGATGTTCATTCCTGACCCTGATTTACGTGGGGAGAAAGAGATGCCTATATTGGGTGATATATTATTCCATACACACCTACACAACTCTGTAATGTTTAGGAGGCTTCAATAGTGGGCAGATAGAAACCTGCAGCTCATACTGTCTTATCGCTCCCAAATAAGGTGTTCGCATGATTATTTATGAATTTACCCTGTGAGCTATAATTCAAATCCTTGGTCAATCAAAGGGAAAAATAAATCACTGGGAGTAGTGTTTTACTTAAAACCCATTAAAGCAATTTAAGTGAAAGTTTCTTCAGGTATAAATACCTAGCTCCCTGCAGGAGGGCAAATGTTGATATAGGAATATCTTTATTAATGGTCTTGGTGAAACTAAAGGAGAATGCATACGGTATAGTCTTTCAGGAAACTCAGCAGTAGCCATAAATCCATTTATGAACAATTCAAGTCATAGAGCTTTGCAGCATAACATTAGTTTTAAATAATGTTATTTTTACAAAAAAAAAATCAGAGGTTTAAATATAATGCATGGGGAAATGGGGCATAATAAATTTGAATAAGTATTACTTTTCAGTGGATCCAACAAATTTCTTTATTTTATGTATTGCTCAGGTTGTTGATTTTTGGTTATTCAAATGGTAAATGAGACATCATCTAGGGAAGAGCCCTTTGCTTACGCTATATGATTTAAGGCTGGCTGCAGTTTTTCCTGAGCTACATACGCTTCATCATGTTGGAGGAATCAACTTCAACAGTCAGCTGGTGGTTCTGCAGGCAAGCACCAGACTTGAACCCTCAGCCCACCCTGAACCCTCAGCCCGCGCTCCCCAGTCTCTGTTGCACAGAGGACTGCAATTCCTGGGTGCCTGGAAAGAGAGTGACAAATATCAATTTACGTGACAGTATCCTGAGCGGGACCTTGTGCCAGGAGAAGCCCAGGAAATGCTTGTTGGTAGTTTTCACTTTGTCTTGCTAGAAAAGGCGCTATGGGAAATCTCTGCTTCTAGAAACGTCAACTTTCAAATAACCCGGCCAAGTAGCTGCTTCCTATTCTTGACTCTTTCATGGGGGCTGCGGAGGGGAAAGCTTCCTATGATAATACATTGCAGCATTACGCTGCCCAAAGTGCCAAGGGCGGTTGGGTACTATTCTTAGTGTTTATGTATTTAGTTCTTGTTCTTTTACTTACTTATTTTTGGCAGATTACTGTTTACAAACCTTAGAAAGTTAGCAGCAAGTTTGTCCCTTAGTCCTTAGCAGCAGTAACGTTTGAGAATTGCTGGAACCTGTTTGTCTTGTTAGCAGCTACCCAGATACGAAGAAGCAAGACTACAAGGCTAACACCAGACTTGTTTTTCAACCTGAATCCTCTGTCTTAGCTCCATGATCTCTATTCCACACACTGCCATGCTGGCTGCTGGAAAGAGAGTGGTAGGCCTTTTTTTAAAGACAGTGTCTCACTCTGTAGTGCAGGATAGAGTGCGGTGGCACGGTCTCTACTCACATCAACCTTCACGTTCTGAGTTCAAGCGATTCTCCTGCCTCGCCTCCCGAGTAGCTGAGATTATAGGCGCCCGCCACCATGCCCTGCTAATTTTTGTATTTTTAGTAGATGGAGTTTCACCATGTTGGCCAGGCAGATCTCAAGCTCCTGACCTCAAGGGATCCACTCACCTCACCCTCCCAAAGTGCTGAGATTATAGACATGAGCCACCATGCCCGGCCAAGAGAGTGGTAGGCCTTGTTGATGGGATTGAAACCACTCTTCCTTGGATTTCAGCCTGCCCCTGTCTCTCCCATCAGGAGAGAAGGCAGGGCACAGCGATTGTCCATGGCCTGGTCTCCATTCCCTTCCCCAAGATGCCAATACCACGTGCACTCCACACGCAAGGCAGGTGTGGGGATGAAGCTGCTTGAAGGCCGTGGGGGATTTCACAGCTGGTGAACCTGCTGTCCCTAAGGTGTCATTACTTAAACCCAGAGTTTTCTGCTCACTTCTCATTTTCTTGAAATGGTGCCTCGGCAAAGTGGTGTTGAAGTGGGACTCAAAACCAGCGATGTCCCTCTGCTTTCCTTGACCCACGGGCTGTTCCTTCCCCTGGGATGCTTTCTGGATCAGGTCCAGCCCTTGCTTCACATGGAAAACATCTACCTATGTTTAGTGGTACCACTAGATTTTCCAGCATCCATTTTCTGTTGCTGCATATTCATTAATAATAGGGAGAAAAAAAACCCCAACTCTTGTGTAATTGCTATTTGAGTTTCACAGAGTAGACACTTAAAGATTTAGTTGGCCTTAAAATGTAAATTTAGAAGTTCCTGGTAGGTAAAGCATATTTCTCTAAGGGTTTATAATCCAATAATTCAACCCCTGTTCCTTTACATGTAACAGTAATCCTTCCCAGTAGGTACAAACGCCTGAATGGAGAAGATGGAAGGTTCTTGGCAGATGGCTGTCTGGGCTCTTCATTGGTAATTTTTTTTTTAAACTTGAAAAAGTCAAGCATTTTGGTAAGAGAATATGCTTTGCTGGACTCTGCCAAGTTTCTTGTGGCTGTGTTCCTATTAGTGGGTTTCAGGGGCTTCCTGTGGACAATGATTATGGTTGGTGTGGAGGAAAATGGAATACATTATTTTCATCTTTTCATTAAAAAACGTGGCTTCCTTCCCTTCTCTCCAGCCAGCTGTCAGATTTGAATGCGTGCCCCAGTTTGCTCTGTCATCATCAAGTTAGTGGGTTGAGTGATGGGAGCTGGCAGCAGCCCATTAGAATGATTGCCAGTTTCCAAACACACTCCAAATCCCCTGCTACAGATGTCTAGGAAAACGGGATAACAGAAATTTGCCTCTGGGTTTCAGTACATTGATTTCTTGCTCATTTTAAATACAGGTCTCCCATTAAGGAATGGGGTGGGAGGAAGCAGCTTTGAATTAAAAATGTGGCTTCTTTATGGGTTTAGTCGCTTTACTATGACGACTTGCTCTGAAAAGAAAGTTTCATCAGATGCTCTCAAAGTTCTTTATAAAAAGATCCCCATTGTACAGATGCTGACAACATTCCATGAACAAAAGGCTTATCTGGACCACCTAAGGGTCTGTTTGGAATCCAAAATAAAACTGATTCCCAGGTGGCTAATTATCACTTTCTATATCATGCCTGCAAAATACTCAGCCTCCTTTGTTAGGAGCGTATGGCAGGGCAGAAAACGCTGCCCAGGCAGCTTCATGAGGCATTGTAGCTTTTCCAGGTTTTTAAAAATGTCATAGAAAAGATACTGGTGGATATGAATCCTTTGTGCTAAAGTTGGTTGGCGATCAGAACTTATAATTTAAAGAATGCATTGGATCAGTTGGGCTAATGGATTTGGGTGGTTAGAGCCTGATTCCAGGTAGGTAAAGTTACAGGGCCATCTACTTTCATTCTTTTCCACCCATTTGCCATGGCTTGCACTGTCTGCCAGATGAGAGAGGGATGTCAGCTCAGTGCAGGGTTTTGCCTTGCCTGGAGAAAAGAGCTCATGTCTGCTTCTAAGGGACTGTGAATTGCTGGCAACTTCTTGATCTGTAGAGGACATTTCCTTTCCAGGAAATCTAATTTTAAGAAAACGATTGCACTTCTAAAGGTCTTTCCCATGTGATCTCTAGACAGTCTTTGTTGCTTTAAAATGACAACCTGGGTTTTAATATTTTTACACAATTGCATAGATTCAGAGCAACTAATACATTGCTTGTCCAGTGGACATCTTGTTGAAGTAGGAGTTAAATTTAAGAATTGTACTCCTTAGCCATCTCTTTTTTCTTGTTTTCATTTGTTTTATCCATCTTAAAAGGTTTGGATCTGTGCCCCACCCAAATCTCATGTGGAACTGTAATCCCCAGTGTTGGAGGTGGGGCCAGGTGGGAGGTGATTGGATCATGGGGGCGGGTCCTTCATGAAAGGTTTAGCACCATCACCTTGGTGCTGTTATGATGATAGTGAGTTTTCGAGGAACTGGTGGTTTAAAAGTGTGTGGAATCTCCCCCCTCCCCCCACCACAACACTTGTGCCTGCAAGAAAGTTAGATCTGGTTTTGCTTTCTGCCATGATTATAAATTTTCTAAGGCCTCCCCAGAAGCCAAGCGAAAGCCGCTATGCTTCCTGGACAGCCTGCAGAACCACGAGCCAGTTAAACTGTTTTCTTTATAAATTACCCAGTCACAGATATTTCTTTATAGCAGTGTGAGAATGGGCTAATGTACCATTTGTGCATTATTTATTTGGACCTAAACATATCCCAGGAATTGTGCTAGACTGAAAATATAGTTTGTATATGCACATTTGAAGTTCATGTGATTCAGCTACTCTGAAGAACGTTTTGCATTTTTTGTTGAGTTCCTTTTCTTTACAGTTAAATTAGCATATTAGTAAAAAAAAAAAAAAGTGTTTTATGGTCCATTAACTGAATTTTACAGTTTTCTAACTCGCCAAGGATTATGGTGTTTATTCTTGAACATTGTAAGCACCATTGAAAGTCTGGCTTTAACGTAGGTATACATTTTTATGTGTGTGTTCTTAGAAATAATGGGTAAGCAGTTTAAAATCATTGTTTCTTTAAAAGCTGAAATTCATCTTTTGGAAATAGGTTAGGTGAGGATTTGAGCATTTATGTAATTGGTTGTTGGAACCACCCATCCTCCAAGGAGGTTATGCTCAATTACATATTATAAAAATTGGCATTGACACTAATTCACTTTCTGTACCTCTTTTGGGTGGATGGATGATATAAAACATAAGAAAGATTTACTGGAAACCATGCTGTAATCAAAATAGGTTGTCAAAGGCAACTATAGGTTCATGGCATGTTATTTGTAGATAAACGAAATTATGAAAAAAGAAAAATATTTGGAAGGAAAAGAATTTCAATCCAATTTTCCAGGGTTTAAAAAGACCTTTTGGCTGCGAGATTGAGTCGACTATATTCCATTGATTGTTAATTTATTAGTACCTTTGTAATGGTATAATTTATTCAAAGTACTGCATTTTAGGGCACTACTTTAGTTTCAGTGTTGTCAAATATTTTCGTATTGTAAGTTGAACTTTGAAAACTAGTTTGTAAAAATGGGGGAATACATTTAATCTGTGTCAACTAGTTCTTTGAATCAATGACGAAAATCCAGTATGGGCATTAAAGTGCCGTGCATATGCTTGTGTGTGCTTGTCTAACTGGGAATGTCCACGTTTGTCTTCTGTTACCTAATCTTGCCTTTTTTGATTTATCTAGCTATTGAAAGAACGGGTTATAGTCTTCATGCATTTTTAGCTCAAATCTTCATTTCATTTTACCTTAGACAGTAGTAAGAGCAGAAAAAGAGAAGGTCAAGAATAAGCAGTTAATTTGCTGCTCATTAGTTGGTTTGATGTGTGAGAAGTATAGCACTTTTGATTGAAATAGTGGTTGTCAGTTATCAGAAAACCTTAATTTTTTGGTAAGTTTTTGAGTTACCTCTTATAAGTAAAGGCTGGAGGGAGTATTGGAAGCATTGTGATGTCCACTCATGAAAGACAGAACATATCAGGGGTGGGATGGGATGGAGGCAGGGGGTGAATAAGGCTTAGGGGTTTGTGGTCCCTTTCTCCTCAAGTTCACTTTTTAGAAGTCTTGGATGCTGCCATGAGTCCTTAGGGGGTACCATGCTTAACCTGTGCCTATTCTATTTTTGCATACAAGGCAGGTGACCCTCCTTTGTCTTGGACTCCTGTGTGCCATGTTGTGTTCCATTGATGAATTAGCATTTATGATAGATTATTTTTCTAGGGATGAAAACACTTAGGAAAGCCAATGCCTGTTGCTTGAGTTAGTATACCTGATAGCTCTATACAGTATATCTTGTCACTCTCTCAGATGGATTGGGAATATTAGAAATGATCAACATCTCAAAACTCCATATTTGAGAATAGGCTTGTATGTAGATAGATAAAATTAGAAGTCTTCGGTATTCTGAGAGCTCCACATAGAAATCAGACTAAGTTGGTAGATCCTACCGGGCTGTCATCATCTACTTTGTTCACTCATTCATTTGTGTATTCATTCATTTGTTCAACAAACAAGTACCAGCTGTTGGCTTCCTAGTGCCAGGTGCTATGCCAGGCTTGGAGTGAGGGTGAAGACTGGTTCAACATCTCCCCCGTCCCTTTCACGAAAGTTTATAGCAAATATATTACTGGATTTCTACCTTGGGAATCTCTCTTTAATTTTATAGGCAATACCAAGAGAGATTTTTTCGATTAATGATTTTTTTATTTGTATTTTCATCATTATTTGGGGATGCTTTTTCCTGTTTGTATGAGGAATATGTGTACATGATGAAGACTGCGAGCATTGCAAAAAGTATTTCCCATGAATGAACTCACAAATGGAAACTCAGATGTGGCTGGTTTATGTTGCTTGTCACTAAAACCCAGAGTAAGTCATTAGTTTTCCTGGTTTGAAGGATCGTTTGCAGTGGCTGAAACTGCTAAATACTCCAACATAAGAAAACTACACCTTAGCTTAAAAAATATTGTTATTCTTGGTTTCTGAGAGCAGTTATCTAAATTTCCTTCCAGTTCATTGACATAGTTAGATAGTTGAACTTTTTTTTTTTTTTTTTTTTTTGAGATGGAGTCTCTGTCACCCTGGCCGGAGTGCAGTGGCACAATCTCGACTCAATGCAACCTCTGCCTCTCCGGTTCAAGCGATTCTCCTGCCCCAGCCTCTCAAGTAGCTGGGATCACAGGCATGCATCACCACACCTGGCTAATTTTTGTATTTTTATTTGGTATACTTGTATTATATTTTGTATTTTTAATAGAGGTAGTATTTTTGTATTTTTAGTAGATACAGGGTTTCACCATGTTGGCCAGACTGGTCTTGAACGCCTGACCTCAGGCGATCCGTCTGCCTTTTGAGACGGAGTCTTACCCTGTCACCCAGGCTGGAGTGCAATGGCGTGATCACAGCCTTCCAAAGTGCTGGGATTCCAGTGTGAGCCACTGTGCCTGAGCAGATAGTTGAACTTTTGAACTTGACCAATAAACTTTTTTCAGATGTGCACTCTGCTTTGGACTGGAGTTTGCGTTTGCTTTGCCTTAGAGACGCCCTTACTCTCTTGCAGAGCATGAGTGAGTTGATCTGTGCACAGACTTAGTATTTTCTGTGTTTGATAATTGTATATTCTTTGTTGATTCTTTTTTGCTTTTGAGACAGGGTCTTGCTCTGTTGCCCAGGCTGAAGTGCAGTGGTACAATCATGGCTCACTGCAACTTCACCCTCCTGGGCTCAAGTGATCCTCCCACCTCACCCTCCCAAGTAGTTGGGACTATACGTGTGCCCCTGTAGCGCCAATACCTGGCTCTTTCTTTTTTTTTCTTTTTTTTTTATTTTTGGTAGAGATGGGTTCTTTCTATGTTGTCCAAGCTGGTCTTGAACTCCTGGGCTCAAAGGATCCTCCCAAAGTGCTGAGATTACAGGCATGAGCCACTATGCTCAGTCATGCTTGCAAATTCTTAAGTCTTTTAAAAAAAAGAGCAAGCTTTGGTCTTTTAGACACACTTGGATGTTTTAAGTTTATCTATTAACAATACAATAAGTACTATTTATTGTATTGTTAAAACAACCAAAACAAAACTGTGAAAACCTATCCTGAAGTTTTAGTTTTCCTGCCTGACAGCAGTTCTCAAGGCACATTCTGTGGACTGCCAGAGGGTCTACAAGACCAGAGGGTCTCTGAGGTCAAACCACTTTTCATGGTAGTACTTAGATGCTTTTGTGGTTTTCACTGTTGACAGTTGCCCTAAGGATGAAAAAGCAGAGGTGGACGAAACTGCTTGTGTCTCGGTGTGAGTCAAGGCAGTGGCTGCAGAGCCACTGAAGCAGGAGCAGTGAGAAACAAATCTCTTGAACACCAAGCTGAGGAAGGAAGTGGCTTTTTATTTGGCTGGGAGCTGCAGGGGACTACAGCCTCATTCACCGAGCTCCCTGAGAAGCAGCCTCTCTCCCACATTTTTTTTTTTTTGAGACAGTCTCCATCACCAGGCACCAGGCTGGAGTGCAGTGGCGCGACCTCGGCTCACTGCAACCTCCACCTCCCAGGTTCAAGCAGTTCTCCTGCCTCAGCCTCTCAAGTAGCTGGGACTACAGGCGTGCGCCATCATGCCCAGCTAATTTTTTTTGTACTTTTAGTAGAGACGGGGTTTCACCATGTTGGCCAGGATGGTCTCGATCTCTTGACCTCATGATCCACCTGCCTCGGCCTCCCAAAGTGCTGGGATTACAGGTGTTCTCTCCCCCTTTTATAGGCTTGCAATGCTAAAAGGGGGAAAATTAGGAGAAACTATGCCATTGTCCGTTTGCTGGACGTCCGATCTCACTTCATTGATTTGCTAATTCATATGCAGCATGAGCAAGAACAGGCAGAGGAGGGGAATTACAGAGACAAAGGCAGTAAATTATTAGCTGGCAGAGGTATTTCCAGGAGGGAGCCTGGGCTGTGCAAATAGGGGCATAACCCAGTGCCAGGCTTCAGTTGGTAGTGGTAACATTCATTTGCAATTCTTTCAAGGCTTATAGATAGCAGGGATGCTGGGAACTGAAAAGGGAGTCATCTTTCCAGCTCTTTGGTATTTTATTTCATTTTTTTTCTCTTTTTTCACCCTCTTTCCCAGCTGGAGGGGTGGGGAAGGAGAAGGTGGAGACTAGGAAACAGAAGGAGGCAAAGGGGTCTACCCTCTCACCGCTAGTGGCTGTCCTGATCTTCCCCTCCCACCATTTGCAGTAATGAAGGAAAAAAAAGTCAGTTTCACTTGAGAGTGGCCTTAATGAAGTAGTAAACAGTATTAATATTATTAAACCTTGACTGTTCTGCAGGGATTCTTGTCTGAGCAATGGTCCACCTGCTTTCTGGTATTTTTTTGAGGATATCAAGAAACCTTACTTTTTTTGTACTCTTTGTAATTAAATGAGAAGTATGGATAAAGTGCCTCTGCTGCACACTGAGAGATCATTATTTTTAAGGAAAAAAATCATTTTTTTTTTTTTGAGTAATGAATGGAACTAGCCACTATTCTCATGGAGCATAACTTTTACTTAATTAATTAATTTATTAACTTAAGACTAGATCTCGCTCCATCACCCAGGCTGGAGTGCAGTGATGTGATCACTGCTCACTGCAGCCTTGACTTCCCAAGCTCAGGTGATCCTCCTACCTCAGCCTCCCAAGTAGCTGGGACCACAGGCACACATACCACACCCACTTGATTATTGTAATTTTGGGAGAGATTGTTGGCCAGGCTGGTTTTGAACTCCTTAGCTCAAGCCATCTACCCACCTTGTTCTCCTGAAGTGCTGGGATTATAAGCATGAGCTTCTGCACCTGGCCTGTTTTTAAATTTCTGTTTATTAACTTTTGTACTTTTACTTACAAGAGCAACTGACAAATCAGTTATTCAGAGTTGGGCATTTGTCAGACGTGTTCTTTAAAATGAATGAAGTGAGTGTGTCACTTCAAGGGAAATAACCCTGAGTATTTGTCCTGAGTCCCAAGTTTGCAAACATCTGCCCTTGGAAAATGCGAGAGTCCACTCTAGGAGCTGCAGGGACCTGTTAGCCCCACGGGCATATGCAGGGATTTGTATCTGAGCTGTGCGCCACCTGCTTTCTGGTGTCCTTGTGAACTTCTCAAGCATTTTTGACTTACTTTAGTAGTCAGGTGGATGTGTTCTGGGTTTGGGTTAGTAGTTTCATGAAGATACACCACCTTCCCCTTCCTCTGGTCTATAAGAGATAGGAAAAAACCAAAGTGGTTTTTCTGTTCTAATACAGAGCACTTGGCCTCTGGTCACCAAAACATGTGAGGATTTTCGCACACTAGCAACCCATCTGTTCCCCAGCAAATACCAACCATGAGAGACAGGAAGAGACCGAGTGCTATTTGGACTCTTATGCACCACGCAACACAACACTTCAGACACCAGATATGTGGGGATCCCACCCCCCACACACACCAAGCAGTTCTGCAGCAGACACCAGCTGTGCGGTTCAGTCCGGTTCTGACACTGCCCACCTGGCGATAGTGTCAGATCCCACAGGTTAAATGCTCAGTCCCAAGAGACTATTGCCTCCCACCTCAGATGCCAGTCCAAATGCCCAGACTGTGACCTGTGCTCCCAGCTGACTGGCTCTAACTTTGGCTTCCCGTCACCCCTTCTCAGGCTCCATAAATACGCTAGAGCAGCTCACAGAACTCGGGCAAATACTTATATTTGCTGGTGTATCATAAAGGATATTTGAAGGGATACAGATGAACAGCCAGAAGGAAGAGCTGCACAGAATAGGGCATATAGGCAATGGGGTAGTGTCCATGCCCTTTCCAGGTGTGCCAGCCTCCGGAACTTCAGCAACCAGAGCCTCTCCATTATGTAGACATGATGGATTACATCACTGACCATTGGTGATCAATTCAACCCTCAGCCTCTCTCCCCTCCCCAGAGGTCAGAGATTGGAGTTTGAAAGTTTCAACCTCTAATTAGATGATTTTCCTGGCAACCAGCCACACATGCATCCTGAGACTATTGAGGAACCCACCAAAAGTCCCCTCTTTAGAACAAAAGATGGCTCCATTACCCAACAGATTCCAGAAGATTTTGCAGCTCTGTATATCAGACACTCTTGCCACTCAGGAAATTACAGAGCTCTTATGAGCTCTCTGTTAGGAGCTGGGGTCAAAGATTAAATATTAGGGCTGGGCATGTGGTGGCTCATGCCTGTAATCCCAGTACTTTGAGAGGCCAAGGCAGGCAGATCACTTGAGGTCAGGAGTTCAAGGTCAGCCTGGCCAACAGGGCGATACCCCATCTCTGCTAAAAATACAAAAATTGTTTGCGCGTGGTAGCAGGCGCCTGTAGTCGCAGTCACTTGGGAGGCTGAGTCATGAGAATCACTTGAACCAGAAGGCAGAGGTTGCAGTGAGCTGAAATTGTGCCACTGAACTCTACCCTGGCCAACAGAGTAAGATTGCGTGTATAGGCACTCACGGAGTGAGAACAAAAGATGCCCATAGTGTCCCTATCTATTTGTAAGGGTTTCAGGAACTCTACATCAGAAACCAAATATATACCAGTGATATGGTTTGGATCCGCATCGCCACCCAAATCTCATGTGGAATTGTGATCCCCAGTGTTGGAGGTGGGGCCTGGTGAGAGGTGATTAGATTATGGGGCCAGAGTTCTCATGAATGGGTTATTATCCCCTTAGTGCTGTTGTCGTTACAGTGAGTGAGTGAGTTATGGTGAGATCTGGTTGTTTAAAAG
>CAUYLG010013630.1:0-35349 GCA_963573385.1 Cacajao melanocephalus
ATCACTTGAAAACACCTTTGAGTCCATTGCTTAGCACGCAATGTAATCTCTTCTGTTTCCCTAATGACAACATAGCATGATGGGGAAGGACAGAGAGTTCTGGAGTTAGCTACTTAGATCATAACCTCTTCCCATAATTGAAAAAATGAATGCAGAAAGTTTTACCTTTTGCTGCATTCTTTTTTACTCACTATGTTTCCCTTTGATATATTTTCAAATGTCTTTATGGTAACTTTAATAGGCTTCAGGAAAGAGAGGAGGAGATAAACACAAGTGATAAAACAAAAGTTGTTACTTAGGCTTGCTTATTTGAGTATATTTTTCTTGGTATTGATGTAAGAATTAACCAGTGGAAGTATTTAGCATAGTGTTGGCACATACCATATATGCTCAAAACATGTGATCATTATTATTTACATAGACCTTCTATCTTGTGTTCACTCTGATTCTGCAATGGAGCTTCCATTGGATTCTAATGCTTAGGTCTAAATTGTGACTTACTCTTGTAACATGTCTTTGGCTTTTCAGTTTTTAATTTTATATTTTACTGATACATAATGGATGTACATATTTTGGGGACACATACAGTAATTTAACACACTTATGTAACTTGTAAAGATCAAATCAGTGTAATTGGGATATCCATCACCTTGAATATTTGTTTTATTCTTTATGTTAGAAACATTTGAATTATTCTCTTCTAACTATTTTGAAATATACAATAGATTATTTTAAGCCATAGTCACCCTACTTACCTATCAAAGGTCTTACTTCTTTCACCAAATTGTGTATTTTTACCCTCTAATCAATCTGTCTCCATTTTTGAAACACTTGACAGATACCAAGCAAGTCTTGTCCTTCATTAATGACTATCCTAGGACCCCTACGTGGAACCAGTGCACTAATTCTTGTTTGTTTGTGACTAGATAACCTTCCCCAAAAGCCGACAATTCAATATAAATAAAAATAAAAGCAAATAAAGAAATTAAACCTACAATGCAAACGCTACACAAAACATGTATAAATTATAGTGAAAATCCAGAGAAGGTAGTAATTAACCATCTGGAAAATTTATCCCAGAAGGGATAATAACTTCTTGAATTGTAGGAAAGTGTCTTCCTACAAGATTCTTCATTGTCTTTCATCTCAGATTCTAATATTTTTCTAAACCATCTCATTTTGTTTTCTAATATACTACCTCTTACTGTCCACATCTCACCGTTATGATCTTTAAACTAGGGCCTGTCTTCATCACATGCCTAGAGTACAAAACTATTCTCCAAATGGGACTGCTTCTTGTTAATATAACATAGTCCAATACATTCTACATACCTCTGCCAGGTTAAGGAACCTTCAAAACTGTTTTGACCACAGCACACTAAGATAAGAGAAGTGAAATTTCTCTCTAGACCATTAACATAAAAGTTGAGATTTCTTGTGTCTTGCTAGTATATTTGCAGCTGGAATTCTATCATTTACTACCAAATATCTATTTATATATTAATTTATTCATTCATTTATTAAGTTAGTTATCAGCCACTTAGTCAACATATATTTAAGGGTTGGCATCTACTCACGGAACATGCATTGTAATCAGAACTCAGGCATCTCAGTCCATGGCTGGCTCTCTCTGTCTCTGGGTCTCTGTTTCTCTGTTTCTCTTTGGTGGATCTGCTTTTTGTCTTTTCTGTCACACATACTGCCCAGACACATGGCATCCATACCTAGTGTTCCTTGAGTATCTTCCGGCTGGCACAAAGGCAGTAAGCAGGTGGGTGTGAGAAATATAATGAGCCAAAAGATTCATTTCTTTATTTTCTTCTAACTGCTGCAGCTTTCGTAAAATCCAGCCCCACAGGTTATTGATTTTTACAATAGAAGAAAAACGAGTGGGAGTGGAGAATTATGATGTTATGTCCTAAATGAATTTTTCACTGCAAAAGAAGAAGAACAAAATAACAACTATTCTCTGTCTTGAGCAGTTGGTCAGAAATGAGGTTTGGGGTATGGAATAGAAAAGGCAGGAGTGCATTCATCCTCAGGGGAGAGCAGGCATTGATCTCTTGGGTGATGGCCCTGACTACCTCTGAAGCTGAGAATTAGGTTCAATATGTTAGTGCTAACATTTAAGTCCTTCAAATCTCCAAGGACAGACCCTGCTTTCTCTTCCTCTACCTCATTTATGTTTAGGTGAAAACGGACTTAACTTGTTACCATCCATCCTTTCTCTTTATTTATACAGAAATCTGGGCCTCAGTAAATTCATGAAAGCTTTGATGAGAGGTTTAACTATTCTTTCACAAGCAATGTGTTGTAAAGGAAGATAAAGCCAAGCCTATAAGAATTTACTTTCTAACTAAGAGAGCAATAATAGACCCATTCTCCTTTTTGCTCATCACTATAAAGAACATTTATCTCAGTAGCAAGGTGTTGCTGAGAAAAGACATGCATCAGAATCACTTAGAGAGCATTTAAAAATGTGCTTTTTTAGATGCAACTTCAGATCCGTGGTCAGACTCTCCAAGAGTAGGCCCTGGGATTCTGTATTTTAAAAATGGCAGCAGCAACAACAAACATTTCTAATAAGTTATATTAGCTACTAGATAAAATACAAAAAGTCATGACAAAGAAGACTGGGAGAGTGGCGCCAAATTCCACGGAGCAAACATTTAAAACAATGTGCTAATCCCTGAATCTGGCCCCAAATAAGCAGCATAATATGAGGAAAGATAGGATTACAGACTTCTGGGAGCTTAGAAATTTCCCTAAAGGCATATCTAATAATCTATTGATTATTGTTATGAGATCTAGGATCAGGGAGGGGGTAAGAAAGAGGTGGAAAATGTTCCCATGGAAACATAGTTCAATACTCTTGGTGGTAGAGGAAGGAGACTTGAGAAGAAGGCATGCCTACCAGCTATTTCTATCCTCAAAAATATAACCTGTTTGATTAGAAGAAAATATGGTGAGGAAGTTAGTTGAACGCAGAGGTTCTGTTAGTTAAAGAACTTTGATTTAAGATACGCCAAACTACTGAATACTGAAAACTGGGGTAATATGTGCCCATGGGGCAAAAGATACATTAGAATTGGCTTTGGGGGATATTGGCTTTGGGGGAAACTGAAACAACAAGGTCAGGTCGAAGCTGAAAACGGCACCAAATTGTTCCCCTTCAGCCTTCTGCACAGTCTATGTCAGAAATGGCCAGAATCTTTCAAGTTGAGAAATAACTGGAAATAAGTCAAAAGGAAACTATCAGTGAAAACCAGCCATATTTTGGCCAAGTTAATCCACTCCAAGGAAAAAGGAAGAATCATGTCGTTTACAAGGTAATGAGTAGAGTGGGAACCCCAGGTTATAGAGAATAAAAGGAGCAAAGGAACAGATCCTCAGCCTCTGTATCCTTGAGAGTAGAAGGAGAATTCACTTATTCATCCGTAAATTTATTCAACTATGCTTAATTGAAAACATATTATGTGCCAGTCACTATTCTAAGATTTGAGGTACACTCATTCACAATATAGACTAGAGCCCAGCTATCACAGAGCCAATATTCTCATGGAAGAGAAAAGCAATACAAGAAATAAACAAACAAGAAAAAAACGTTATGGATTAGAATGGCCTGGTTTCAAATCTCAGCCGTGCACTTACCATCTGTCTTGTTCTTAATCTTGCTGTGACTATTTCCTTCTCTGCAAATTTGAGATAGGAATGCTGACCTTGAAAGGTTGTAATGTGGATAAGAGGAAATTTGTGACCCGGAATATAACCTGTAATATAGCAAGTATTTGATTAAAATTTGTTGAATGAAAATTTAGTAACACAAAGGATCCAGTTAAAAGGGATAGAATGGAATTAAATCACAGTGAGAGTATTCACTCTTAAAAGAGTGGAAGGATAGTTGATACACACAGATAACATTCATGGAAGCATATATGCATAGATAAACATATTTATACTCATACAAAGATTATATATATATATTATATATATATGAGAGTGATGGATACATACACACACATACATGCATAAATACATAGATAGATACCATAAAGAAGGATGAAAATATGGGTATAAAATAAAGTAAATTGATGAGTTTGAAGTAGAGGAGATAAAGGAGTTCTATTTTTTTCTATAACATGGAGGGTGACAGGGTAAAGGTTAAAGCATTTGGGGAGAATGGTGATATTGAAGAGGAAAGTGATGATGTCAAAGAATTCAAAGTGTAGAGTGACCTACATGGGCTTCATATTTGCAGGCTAGGTGATCTGATTTCACCATCACATTGAAAGCAGTTCAGTGTCCAGAGACATCACAATAGGAAGTTTTCGGGGACTTATTGTCTAAACAAGGAGTCCAGTAATGTGCTGAGAAGTAGCATGGTCAGAGACAAGTCACAACTTCTGTGGAAATTGTCAGCTTCTTTCAGTAGGAATTCCTGCACTGCGAGCCAGTTGACAATCACAGAACTATCCAAGTAAGTTATAGAACTTCAGAAAATAATTCTGGGTCATATGAACATGAAGAACACTTTGGGGACCAATACTCCTTCTAGACAATATAGTCTTTCTTAAATATGTCAATGTATTCAGTTACCCTTATAGTATAATTTGATTGGAAGCTTTTTAAAAAGTTATATTTGCATATCTCTGTTTTATTCATTATATATTGATGTATTATTTATGACCAAATACTAGAAGAACAATTTTTATTCTGTTTTCCTGAAGTATTGTGATGACATTTTATAATTCCATTTTTTTGTGAACTATAGGGAAATGAGAAGTTTTTAATAAGCCCCTACAATGGAAATGTCCAGGCCTAAAGAAGAGTTGTATTATTAGTAATTAGGGAAAATGGTGGTCATAATGTCTTCCAGAGTTTTTATGAAGTATCTTTGGAAACCCTAAAGTTGTGAAGTAAGCCAAGGAAAAGCCAATGTTGAGTTAGGACTATGTTTATTTGTGTACCAAATATGACTGCAAATCTATAAATACCAGACACCTGGTGAAGTATTTGAATGTAGCAATGTATAAAGAAGGTTCCTACCTTAGATAACTCAGAATCAAGGTGGAATAAATAAGCAACTACATAAGAGTACAATGAATGTTGTAATAAGGGCAGCAGAAAGATACCATGGAAAACAGAGGACAGAAAACAATCCAGGTATTTTGCCTCTCGGTAAGGGTCCTTTGACAGGTTTTCATAGGATAGTATACTCTCCAAGGCATAGTAGTCACCCACAGAGGATGGAGGTTTCCACCCAGCTCATACTGCAGTGTCTCCTGCTACGCTGTATGACAAAGGCCAAGGGCAGAAAGGCTGTTATCCTCCTGCTTGCTGGTTTTGTGGATGGGGCTTAGCCTATTGTCTAAATAGGCTTCCCCCTCCTCATAGTACAGTAATGCAAGATCCTTTATAATTTGTTCTCTAGTGATAATTCTAAGGTTTTCCTGATAGCATCATACGGACTCTTTCCATTCCAATTTGAGTGTAGAATTGTTAGTTTCCTGTATGTATCATTTTCTGAGTCTCCTAATTTATTTACTTAGAAGCCTCATTCTCTCTTTAATGTTCAGGTCGTAATATAAGGATAATCCATATGGTTATCACAAGTGATGCACAAGGATATAATTGGGAATAATCAGTGACATGAATGTTAACTGAATGTGAATTCACTCTACAGAATTCTAGGTATCAGTAAGTGACCCATCACCTAAACACTGCAGCCCCCTTAGCCACTGCCACAAGAGAGAACCCACTCCAGGGGTGCTTCGTTGCACCTTCGGGAGGTCTTCCCATGGATCCTAGTTTCCTTAGAGAGTTATGCTACAATTTAAGAATAATTACCTTAAAATTCCAGGAAAGAGACTTATCAATTTGAAAATGTATGTCCTAGAAGGTGGCTAATAATTACATGTATAATTAAAAGAGAAGTTCCAACTCACAACTAGATTCTTCCTCAACCTTAGGTCTTCATAGCACATGCTGTTTGCACAGTGATGGCTCACACCATGGCATGTGTCTAACAAATGACATCCAGGACTATTGCTTTCTTTCTTTGCTTTTTTATTCATCTTCACATGCAAGTCTTGCCTTCCTGCTTTCCTTCCTCTATGAAGTACATCTCTCTCTATCTGCCAGGGTTTGGTATATGAACAGAGAGTATAAGAAAAGCCTGCTCATATGTTCAGATGTTGAACTCCCTAAGTTATCCTTAGAAAGCTGCTAATCAAGAAAAACTAAATGTATTAAGATTTTCTGCATTAAAAGAAAATATCATGTTTTTTAGATCTTAATAAGTAACTTATTTTCAGAAGGATCAATTGGCTGAGTTAATTTGCTCAGCCTTGGTACTATTGTGTTATAATTTAAGATTTTGTGTCTTTTTAAAAGAATAAATTTAATTGTATATGTTTAAGAATAAAATATGATGTTATGGAATACATATTGATAGTAAAAAAGTTATCGTGAAGCAATTTAACATATTCATCATCTCACAATTACCCATTTATTTTTGTTTCTGTGGCAAGAGAAGCTAAAATCTACTCATATACTACATATGAAACCCATATGTAGTAAAATTTTATAACCCATAGCCTTCCTGTTGTGTGTTAGGTCTCTAGACTTGTTCATCCTACGTATTTGCTGCTTTGTATCCTCTGACCTATATCTCTCCATTTCCTACCCAAACACCCTCCCTGTCCCGTAACCACAGTTTTCTATCACTGGATATCTGAATTTTTTTCAGATTCCACATTTACGTGAACTCATGCAGTTTTCTTTTTGTGTCTGGTTTATTCCACTAAGCATAATATCCTCTAGGCTTATCCATGGTGTGGCAAATGGCAAGATCTTATTCATTTTAGGGCTATATAATATCCTATTGTTATCTATCTATCTGTCTGTCTAATATCTATCTATCTATCTATCTATCTATCTATCTATCTATCTATCTGTAAAACAGTTTATACCTGTAGATGAGCATTGAGGGAATGACCATATCCTGCCTATTGTGAATAATGTAGCAATAAACATGGGAGTGCGTATGTCTTTACAAGGTGGTGCTTTCTTTTCCTCTGGTTATATGCTCAGAAGAAAAATTGCTGGGTCACATGGTAGGGAGCACCACCTTGACTGAGTCTCAGCGATGCCTGCACTGGGGAAATCAGAATTTGAATATTTACAGGGCTTAGAGATACGTGTTCAAGTGGTTTAAGGCAGGTATTTTTCTCATGAACTAGTTGAGAAGGCAAGTCAAGAAAACCCTTGCCTTGGGTTGGATATATACTTCACCATTTCAGAAGGAAACAAGATCTTTCAGAAAAGAGTGGCAAAACACCGATGCAACATTAGTGAGGATTTAGAGAATGGATAGGATGTGTTTAGTGGAGAGGGCGGACTATATCAGCTTGGGTTCATAGCTTCAGGAAAGGTACGGAGTTTAAAATACTATTGACACACTTATGGAATTCCAAGGTGTTTTATCTGTATTAAGCACGGATTAAATTTGGGAAATTATGTTAAATGAGATTGAGTCATTGACCAATAATATAATAGAAGGTCTCAAATTCTAAATACGTTAGTATGAATTGTCGAGGTTGGCAATGAGTCCTTGCAAATTTATGTCACTTGAAATTTGTCTCAGCAAGGAAGCTGAGTGAGTCTAGAATAATGGTGATGTTTGGGAAAGTCCAGGGGAAAAATCTGCACCAGGTCGAAATAAGAACTTAATGACAAGTTCAGAAGATAAGAATAATGTGAGATGTAGATTAATGTGACAGCAGAAGGAATTAATGAGTCAATCCTTACAATATGTTTAAAAGAGTACCTGGCACACAGCATGAATACTAATAATAACAATAATAGCAATAGTAATTATTTTTGGAAGAGGCACAGATAGGGTGCAGGAAGAACCGTTAGTAGGCCATTCATTGCATTAAGGTAGATATAAGTTAATGATGCTTGCCGTAGGTACTAGGCAATAGAGAAAAGTCAACCAAGCATCAAGACAAGATAAATCAGCAAGGCAAAGAAAACACTGCACTATGAGAAAACACACTGCAACATATTCTTTGCCCATCACAACATTTATTGGTAGCTGTAGGCCTTGCTACTCAATACGTGACCTGGCAACAATAGTGACCTCACCTGGGAAATTGTTAAACATGCAGAATCTCAGGCCCTACTTGGACTTGTAAAATGAGAATTGGCATTTTAATAAGTTCTAGGTGATTCTGTGTCTCTGATTAATGAAGGATATACTTTCAAATTCAAACGTAGCCTGGAAAAAAGTATTTTTCTTTATAGAAAGTTGATTGGTTTCTGGGTGGGTGCTGTGACTCATGCCTGTAATCCCAGCACTTTGAGAGGCTAAAGAGGGCAGATCACCTGAGGTGGGGAGTTCAAGGCCAGCCTACCAACACTGAGAAATCCCGTCTTTACCAAAAGTAATAAATAAAAAAATTAGCTGGGTGTAGTAGTGCATGTCTGTAATCCCAGCTACTCAGGAGGCTGAGGCAGGAGAATTGCTTGAACCCAGGAGTCAGAGGTTGTGGTGAGCTGAGATCACGCCATTGGACTCCAGCCTAGGCAACAAGAGTGAAACTTTGTCTCAAAGAAAGAATAAAGTTAATTGGTTTGATTTATTTGAGATATTGGATACATAGTGCCCTAACCCTTGACATTTCCTAAGTAATTTCAGAAAAGATAGCCTTCACACTTCTCCTCCCTTCTATTAATAAGAGCACTTAAAAACACTAATTACAAGTCTAAGATTCTTCAAAATCTAAATTCCTGTTTTTATTTTCTCACTTATTCAATATATTTTTAAACTATTCAGAATAGTTTCCTGATAGGTAATCTGTTCAATACATTTTGACTCTCAGAACTTTTTGAGAATTTGAAAAAAATCTATAAAATTCCTTCACAGAAAAATGCACATAAACATATGCTAGAAATTTTTTTCACACAACTTATTTTTGCATTGGGAATATATTTCCTTCACATATATTGGCCATACAAATTTTCACAAATACACTTCTCATTTTTCATGCAAAAATAAATGCTTTATTCCTCAAATAGGGCGAATAAACCCAAGCTGTAAAAAATAAACAGGATATAACCCATTCTGTGGTTCAGAAGTAAATTTCCACGAGATGTTAACTTCGACATCCGCTGATTCTGACTTTTTGTTTTGTTACCAACAAATACTGAAAGCTCTGACTCACAAAGTTAAGGACAAGCAAAGAGTATCAGAGTTCTCATGGCTCACACTGCAGATGGAAGTAGGCTTTCTTCAAGGAATAAGAGAATTCTTTAAAATCCTTCAGGTTGAATTCATGTGCCAGTATTTTCTTTCTTTGTCCTCAAGTCAATTAGGTAACTTTGGCAAGGTCTATGCCATTGATGTGACCTACATTTATTACCTCTGTATTACCTAGATACATTATTACCATGTATTACCTGGATTTATTTCCTCTGTAAATCTACCTAAATTTTGAAATTATTGAACAAAGTGGAACCTCTAAAAGTTGTTTTTAGATATAACTGATTTTTGATTGCAGAGTGATTAAAGAAAAAAAGAAAAGGAAAAGACTTTTCTACTCTTGCCTATAGCCAATGGAAGTGCTTCCTCAAATGTTTGAAATCTTATCGCCTCTCCTTTCAGAGTGAAAACATAACTTCTCCAAGAAAGATCTCAGTTTTGTTTTATACTTTTATGTTTTATAATTTGCTTCCTGCCCTGCTTCACTGCTGTAGCTATTACAGTGATTTCCAGGTTGCATACTGAAATTTTTGCTTTACTCACAGGGCCAAGTATACCTTAAGAGATGCATTCATTCTCTCTCTCTCTCTCTTTCTCTCTCTCTTTCTCTTTCAAAAAAAGAAGACAAATGTACTTGAAACTTATTCATATGTTTTAATAATTTTTCTCATAAGTTATATAATTTCTACACAGTAATAATATTCACATTCAACTCTAATTTCTCGAAAGTTATCTTAAATGGTGTTGATTTAAGGTCTAAGGTCCGTGAAGAGAATGGTCTGTGTGGCAATAAGCCAAGATTTGTTTAAATCATACTGTGTGGCTCTAGAAGGCAATGAATAACAATAAATTTTCTTCACCAAATCACCAAAATCATGTTTTACAGATAAATTATTGCATTTTCTGAAAATATGTGGCCATCTAGGGTGTCTCAGCTTAATTTGGAAGAATCCACTTGGATGGGAAAACTGCAGTGTCACATGGTATCCAGCAGGCTGCTGCGGGGTGGCAGGGGAGGGCGGGTGTCAAGAAATGGCCTCTTCTTGCTTGACTCAGAGATAAAGTCCTCCTTAAGTAACTGTGAGATACCACCTCTCACTAACTCTGCCTCCTCTCAATTCCCTCAATTTCAAGCTTCACTGTATCACATAAATGTAGAAGAGGCTTTTCATGCTATTTTGTTTGGTCCCCTTTGGCTTTGAGATTTAAATAAATTGCCTGAAATTTACTTTGACATCGTAGTGGGCCTTGTCAAGGTCTTGGAAGAAGCACACTAAAGCAACTTGTCAAAACAACAGAAAGAACCGGGAAGCCTACATGGTACTGTCTGATGCTTTTACCACCCTGAGAAATGCAGGGAGAGAAAGAGAGGGCTGCAGATAAAATAATTCTGCTCATTTGTGTTCTTGGGTATCCTTATAATAATAGTAGTTGCTGCAATCTTACTTCTCCATGGAGTAATAAGACTTTATATTCAACAGTTTTCCTTGTCCAAGAAACCTTTTACTCAATGTCAGTCATTGTTAATCTCCAAAGCAGTTCACTAAATAGAAAATCATTCATGATTTATTGAGTCTATTTTGTTTATTTTATTGTGTAATCTTTAAATGATTATCCATTGCCAGATGCTGTGCTAAGCATGGAACACACATTATCTCATTTAATACTTATAATAATTCTTAATGTAGGTACTATTATTATTGTATATTTCATAAATGAAGAAATTACAGTTCTGAAAAATTAAGTAATGTGCAGCCTGAGGCAGAATTTTGTTCTAGATTTATTTTGCTTTATAATCGTTGTTCTTATCTGCTATACTTTGATGCCTCCCATGGAAACATCTATATGCATAAGTCAGACCAAAACCAGGAGCTAGCTACCTGTACCAGAGAATTCTGTGGTCCTATTCAATAGAAAATATTTTTCAACAAAACTAATATCATTACTCTAAAATATATGGTGTCTATAGGATTTCTTCAGACTATTTAAATATCATTTAAAACCCCAATGAGTATACAGCCATTCATGCTACAGTTGCCCATGTGAAAAAACAGCTAGATCATACTTCATTGCCTGTGAACTAAAATATCTGTGCTTGTAACTTCCAGCCTAGAATTTACACTGTTTGTTTTCTCTATACACAGTACTTTATTATATATGATTCAGAGTAATTCAAAAAGAAAAAGACTTCTCTACTCTTGCCTATAGCCAATGGAGGTGCTTCCTCAAATATTTGAAATTATGTAGAGTCTTTCCTTCGAGAGTAGAAACGTAACTTGTCTAAGAAAGTTCATAGTTTTGTTTTATATTTTTATATTTTACTTCCCACCCTGCTTCACTGCTGTAGCCATTATAATGATTCCTTCTTCCTGGTTGACAGTAACAGAAGCCTCTCATTGGGACTTCATTTCAGCTGCTCTAGAGATAAGTAATATTTTTTTAGAGCCTCCAAAACACTTGAATATCATGAATGCCACACAGTTTATATTTTAAGCCAGACCACCCTAAACATTCTTCAAATGTGATGCCAACTTATACAGCTTTTTGGTCTAAAACAATATTATGTGAAAAATAATAATTTCATGTGCATAGTTTCTAAGTACTCTTTAGATATTTAAAATCAGCAGTCTTAAAAACCCAAATTCACCATCCTGCACTCTGCACAAAACAGTCCAGGTTCTGTGTCAGCTTCTGCTCTGTATGACAGGTTATCCAAATAATACCCTGTTTCTCTTCAACAGGCAGAAATCAGATAGTTGGATAGGAATTTTAGATAATGATTCTATTAATACAGAGGCAAATTTACTTCCTTACCTATGGCATAAATTTTTCATTATGGGATCATGTCTTCTGTAAAATTGAGATAATCCAGAAAAAATGGTGTCCAGAAGAGGCATCCTTCAGTATTTAGTTACAAACCTGCCCAACAAGAAGACTCAGGTAATATGATTTTCCTGGAATACACATTTTACATGTTTATTTTCTCATCTAAATCACAGAAACTTGCCTTGATGAAGGAAGGGTATTTTTTCTTCTAAAGGGTTTTCCTGTCAAAATTCTTTTACCACTTTATGATTTTTCATTGCTTCAACAAGTTCCTCATGCCCCCCTAGGGAAAATCCAGCCAAGCTTGTTAGTTGACATCAGCGACTTCAATAGAAATGCTCCCTTTTGTCCACAGAAGAAATAGTGGACCTGGGGCAGGAGAGCTAGGTCCATGCATTAAATCTGTTTACCAAAGACGCTTATTATTCTGCAATTCTCTCTGCTAATTTTGTGTGGGAACAAAGCCTTTTGGCTTCCTGATGCTAATGAGCTTAGGGCATTTCTCTTGTTTCAGGTCCAAGGCAGGGATTTTTCTTATTTTCCTCTCCTGTCGCCTTCAGGTGAGCTAATCAGCTCCGAGCAGCCATGGCTTTTGGAGCCTGTGAGTTTCCAGCTTCTCTCCTTAGTGTTTCCATCTTTAGCCAGGTCCCTTTTCTTTCTTAAGTCATTTTTGGCTCATATATCCTTTGTATTTGGCCTTCCATGTGGATGCCTGATAGCTTTCCTCCTGGAAACCGCTCTGCGGGGATTTCTCTTTGTTTTCTGAACATGACTTTTAATTACACTTGGATTATTTGGCCCATCAGCTGCTATGCAAAGCCCTCGTTAGTGCCATCTAATGGCATTAGAGCAGGGGGTGGCTACTGGCCAGAAGGGCAGCCTTTGCTCCACAGTCTGGAATGGGCCATCTGTAAGAGCAGGGCTGTGGAGAGAATCACTCCTACACCTGATCCTGCTCTGCCCACTGCATATGACTCCCCACCCCACAACACACACTGGGCTTGGCAACAACAGACTTTAAAATATTTAAATGATTTTATTTTCACTCTTCACTATACTCTCTCCATCTTAAAACATTTTAATGAGAAATGCCAACATGCATTAAATGGCAACTTAAATTTAGGATACATTTTTGGTGAATGGGGAAACTACTGTGTTTCTTTAATTCTTTTATTTATGCTATTCATTGACATCTAGATGTTATGTGGCCTTAAAGTAAATCTCTCAAGTGGTCTTTGGATTTTACTGAGTATTTTCACTGGAGTCTTGTCTCAATCATCTTAAAAAGTTTTTTGAATTTTTATGTACTTCTGAGAGTTCTTATATCCTAGCACATTAGCCTGATAGGAATAGATATTTAAAAGGTATCTGGTCAATTAGCTGGTCAATGATCAAGCTTATTGAGGACAACACATGAAACAGAATAAACTCACCTTTAAAATACAGGGTCACGGTCTTCAGAAAATATTTCTTTAAAAAAATTAATGCTGTACCTTATCAATATTTCAATACATTTTTCACTTCAGTTTTTATTTGGTAAAACTCAAGAGTGGCCTATCCTTTAGTGCAGAATTACAAAGGAAATTATCAAACTATCAAAACCTGCCATTTTACGATTACATGTAGCTTTCAGAATTATAGTCTAAATATATTTTTAGTTGACAAGATACATTTTGTTTTCTTTTGAAATACCCCTGTGTCACTTAGAACCAGGTCTTATTGCATTACTTACTCATTTCATGGAAACATTTATTTCTAGTTCCTATTACAATAAATTGTATAATAAGAAGAAAATGTATGTAAATGTAGCTAGATTTTTAAAAAGTCCTTTCAACATGCATTTTGTAAATGTAATATAAATTCTTACTCAGTTAATTGTATAAGATGGCAATTTACTTTCTGGTATTTCAAAAGATACCAGGGCCTCTTAGGAGATTCATACTCACCAAACAAAAGCAGTACAATGTCACAATCCTGGAATAGATAGCACATATACAAGGAGAAGTAAAGGCAAACACATTTCTTTGATTTCCCTGTGGGCCGTAGACACTTCTGGTCATGGTATTTAAAAGGAGTAACCCAGTGGAAAATGTTTTTCTTGCAAAACTCAAATATCTAATACTAACATTTACCTGGACCTGGATTCACCTTTGCAAGCTGCAACTGACTGAGCCTATAAACTTGAAAGTTGCCAAACAGATGCAAGGTGATTTCTGCCTGCACACCTCTTCCTTCTGTGTCTCTCCTGGTAGTCTGTGTCAAGATCTTTCATTATATGAAACCTAACATGCCAGAGAAGCTAAAACGATTGTCCACCTTAGTGCTAATATTTTGGCTCGAATAGAAAATAGTCCTGCAATTAAATAAACAAATATCAGTTTCATCACTGGAAACATACAGATAAAAACTGTGTTGCACTCTTGTTTTTGTAACCCTATTATGTGCAATGAGCCAGGCTGGCCTTCTTTGCTAGCTCATTCTACAAACTGGTGTTGAGTGCCCACCACATATTAGGAACTGATGAATGAGAAGCGAATACAATGTATTCTCTCCTCTCAAGGTTTTCATTGTCAGGGGATAAACACAAATAATTTTGAAATGTTGTGGAAATGAATAAATACTTGTAGGTTTAGAGGAAAAAGGAAATGCAGTGAAACCAGCTGTCAGTATCAATCCGAACGAATTTTCTAATCATTTCCAAGGGAAAACCATGCTCATTTTAATTTCAAATGATAAGGAGGAATAAGTCCTGTGGAGTTTGTTTATATGGAGTGGGAGAGGGGAAGGTCAAAGACAGAGAAGATCAGGAGCAAAGACACAAAACCTAAAAACCACGCGCTGTATTTAGCAACAAGCAAGCATGTTGGTGTTGCTGTAGCCTGAACTACAAGTGCTGAGAGATGTGGCTAGATAGTTAGGGCTGGCAATGAAGAGCTTTGTAAACCACTATAAACCTCACCCTGAAGGTGATTTAGAGTAAATGAAAGTCTTCAATGAGGGGAATGACTAATCAGACTTGTGTTTTAGGAATAACTGTTTAGTGGTTACATGGAGACTGGTTTAGCTGATGCAACAAGATTAGAAGAGGTAAGACCCTTTAGGAGGCAGTTGTCAGAATCCAAGCATCATGAAGATGGTAGGCATAAAATAGAGAAAAAGAGATGAAGAGATAAAACAGAGGGTTTCTTTGGAAGAAAACCAACAGAAAATAATGTATGTTGATAAGGGCACTTATCAAAGGGGAAGGCAGAATGCAGTTTGAGCTCCAGATTTGAGCTATGAAGTCTGAATAGACTTTAGTAATAAAGATACAGTGTGTTTGTTAAAGTTAAGTACTTCATTTTTATACCTCTGCCCAAATATTAATAACTGGTATGTAGTAGATGGAATATTTTATTAAAAGGTGACACTGGGGCTAGGCCTTAAGGGATGAAAATTGTGTTAATTCATGAAGACCAGAAAGTAGACCAGCATCGTTAGACCTGGTTAGCTGGAGACTGGGATCTATGTGCAGTCGTGGCGAGAGAGCACAGGATTGGTGATACTGAATAAAAACCCATAGAAAGGCAACTGGTTTTGAGTCTAAAGATAAGAAAGTGTTTGTTATGTATGTTTTCATCATTTTTTCCTAATAGCAAGGGGAAAACTTTGGAAGAGAAGTACTTTAGGGAAACTGATCTTGGGTAATGTCTAGGAGAGACTGGAGGAATAGGAGAATAGAGGCAGGGAGATCAGTGAGAAGGCTACTATCAAGTCATAAAAACATGAGACGATGGGATAATCAGGCTTAAATATAGGGGTTGCAATTGAAATAGAAACGATTAGTGGAGAGAGCTAGTGGAAGAACTTGTGTTTGTTGGTTTAGTGGTTAAAATGGATCAATTTATTTGTGTTTGGTGGGGGTGAAGATAATGTGATTTCTTCTGTAACATTGAAACTGTACTTTGGTGGTGATGTGGAGGGTTAGCATTTCTACAATAAAGCCCAAAGGTGAATGAAACAGAAGCACCAATTGTTCCCCAGCAGGAATGATTGACTATCCAGGTTTGCAGGATTTTTGAAAACTCTTAACCCAGAAGATTCGATTGTGGTTAAAACACTTTTCTATATCAGTTTTATCTTTTTACTCTATTTGTTTTACTTGTGAAAATGATAGTATAATACTAATAATGGGGCTTTTAAAAAGAAAAGCAACTCTTTCCAAACCTTACTTTATAGTAAATATTATTATTTGTATTTTGTTTCAGTTTTTTTTCTGTTCACAATCATATTCTTAAAAAGTTCTATGCCTATTTTACATACAAGTTCTCTTTCTACTTTCTCACTTGTATATGCATCCTACATAGGTTTCATATTGCTGCAGTCATTAAATTACCATTCCCATTGTCTGCATACTATTCAATATATCAATATTATAATACTCATAGCCATTCTCTCATTGATAAATACTTTAGTTGCATGCTAAAATGCCTGCATCATAGACAGTATAATAGCAGGCATCCTTATATGCATGTAGTCCTTTCCTTTAAACATCTATTCAATAGAAATAAAATGCAAGGCACAAATATGAGCCACATACCTAATGTTAAATTTCCTTTAATATCCTACTGTTAATAGCCACATTAAAAAAGTAAAAAAAGGCCAGGTGTGGTGGCTTACACCTGTAATCCCAGTACTTTGGGAGGCCGAGGTGGGTGGATCACCTGAGGCCAGGGGTTCAAGACCAACCTGGCCAACATGGTGAAACCCCATCTCTGTGAAAATACAAAAATTAGCTGAGCATGATGGCGGGTACCTGTAATCCCAGCTACTCAGGAGGCTGAGACAGGAGAATTGCTTGGACCTAGGAGGTGGAGGCTGCAGTGAGCCGAGTGTACCATTGTACTCCATCCTGGGCGACAGAGCGAGACTCCATCTCAAAAGAAAAAAAATTTTAAAAAAGGTAAAAAGAGACAGATAAAGTTAATTCTCATGTCATATTTTATATAATCTAATATATTCAAAATATTTCATTCCCACTGTGATCAAAGTAAAAATCATTAAAGATATATTTCACATTTTGTATGTTGTCTTTAAAATTCAGTATTTACACTAATAGCACATGTCAATGTAGACTAGTCACATTTCACGTGCTCAATGTGGCTTGCAGCTACCGTGTTGGGCAACAGTTTTGGAGAATTTCCTAAAGAGAAATTCATAGTCATGGGATTACTAGTTTAAAAGTTGAACAATTTCAAGACTTTTGTTTCATACTTATTCATTTTCCCAAGGAAGTCAATAACCTTAAGCTGCATTTTTTAAAGATAATTTATTCAATATTTACTATGTATTGATCCTGAGCCACATGTTACAGAGGAAGTCTTATAAAACAAAACTTTGCCACCCTAATGCAATATTGAGTGGCAAGGAAGGCTGAGATACAATTACCTTACCATAGAATCAAATTCAACTTAGCTTAATCATCGAAGTAAGTAAATAAATCTACTAATTGTGAAAGTCACGTATATAAACAGAAGGGGTTAAAAATATACCTGTAATTGTTTAAATTACTTTTATATAAACTCATCTTTATAATAATTAATTTACAGTAAAACCACATGACCATAATTTTAAAAATAAAACTGGGTCTATACAAACATAAGCAGAGAAAAATCATTCAGTGTGACCAATCCAGATAATTCCATCCCACTCCAGACAAAACACATGCCTTTCTCCTGCTCCTCCCGATGACTGATATCTATCATTCCCTCACCAGCAAATATCACTTTACTCGGGTAGATATATTCAAGCTTCACCTATCTGGGTCTGTTCCACTCCGCAGGGGTGAATTGCCAATTCTACCATAGCAGCTTCCGCTTGAATTTTCGGCTGTAATTGTTCACATTCTTGCAGTACTTATGCTACAAGGGCAACAGCATCAACAAAAAGTAGCATTTGCAGTTTCCCTCCATCTACTGGGAAGCCGCCTTCCTAATCAATTCTCCTCAGCAAATGCTCCAGGACAGTGGAAAATTCCTTGGGTGAGAGATAATACCACCCAAGGGAAAATGCATTTATAATTGATGTGGTAAAAAGCTGTCAGACAGACATGGGTTTTCTCAACCAGTTTTGTAAACACTGTTAGCAGCCCTGCCTACAACAGAAAAAGTCTACAATCTCTCTACCTCTGCGTAGAAAATTGTATGCAGCAAGAAAAAGCCCATGTACCAGATCTTGTGGTTATGTTTATTGAAGTCTCTCAAAACTGAACAATCAATGTAGACACTCTTGGCTTATGTCTAGCTAACCATAATTTTTTATTAAATGACATTTAATAAAGTACTTGATTTACTGCTGAGCACATTGCCAAGGATGAGGGAAAGAAGATGGAAAGAATATGAGAGGAGTTCTATGAGAAATGAGGTTGCTTACTCTTAAATGGTCTTAGAAGTCTTCAGGGAAAGGACAGGATTTCCCTATAATCTCAGGTCATAAAAGATTTCAGAGACCTGTGCATTGCAAAAAGCCAAGTATATCCTACAACTGGCAGAGTTTGGTAGAGTTAACATGTTTAATTATTTCAACTTTCAGGTGTGAAGATTTCAACCATATAAAGGAATAATATTTCATTCTTACCTCGCTAGTGGTTGTTTTCAGGGAACTATAAAAAATTCATTTTATTGCATTGCATAATCTCAAAAGTCAGGCAAAATTCCATGTGTACTGCAGAACTGGGAAAGGCTTAAGCAGAATTCACGGTGGTTTTCATCTTTCCCAGGGCATCAGATTTGGAATGATTGCGTACTTCTACATCTGTGAGTATAATAATAATCAACACACACACAACACAATATTTAAGGTCATATTTGATTTTGAATCCTTGGTTCTGTGCTCATATTTTGATTTTAAGAAAATAATCAATCAATCCTCCACTGCCTACTTGATAAGTGGGGCTAATTTTATATACTTTTCAACACTATGGAGAAATTTAACAATGATAAGCAGGTGAATAAAGTTCTTCACTTGGAGTAGGCATTTAATACATGGTGGCATTAAAACAATATTGTCTTGTTGGTAAACTGCAGGAAGAACCACTGCAACTGATTTGCAGTGGTTCATTGTAATTTAATTACAGAATTTGAGGGATATATTGTAGGATTTGAATGGAGTGTCTCATCAGCCACCTTGAGTAACTTCATGAAAGTTTCCTTTCCAAAGTCCGTTTCTGGATTAAAATTCAACCTCACTATTGGTTTTAGTTTGAACTAACGACTGGTCGATGCTTCGACGTGTCCAGTTGGGATTTTGACTTTTGAATCTAGCTCTCTATGACTCACTTGTCTCTTGTTTTTAATTCTGTACTCTGCTTAATGATTCTTAAATTCATTCCTATCTCTCCTGTTTAAATGCAAAACAGGTAGCAGTAGGATCCACAAGATTATAAGAAATCCACTTTTCAAAAGAAAACTTTCCTTTTTTGTGGTTAAATCTGCCCATGATTTTTCCTAAAATAGATTGGATGATCTTTCTCTTCTGGCAAAGGCAGAAGCTGTTACTCTTGACTTCGGCTGGCAAAGAGAAATTGGAGGCCTATATCAGGGTTGAAAGACAGTTGTTTGGCTAAATATGGATATACAGAGACTCAGAAACAATGTAGTGTACTGGTAAGAGCACAGATTCTGGAGCCACACAGCCAGGATCTGAATGCTACTCTGCGACTCACTAGTTGGGTAATCTTAAGCAAGGAACTGAATATTGTTGTGCCTCAGTTTCCTGACTTGTAATGATTAGGGTTCAAACAGTCAGATATTATACTAAAAGAGAGCAACATAAGATAGTTTAATAAAAGGAATATTCACAAAGTTGTGAGCAGGCTTAAGAAAAACTAATAATGAATCGTAAAGTACTTTGACAATAAAAACATCTTAGCCTGCCTAGGTCTAAAGAGGCAAGTGGGGAGAGAGGTGAATAGAATCTCAGGAGAGTTGTAACTGTAGGAGTGGGTTAGCTATGCAATTGAGGACTTTAGCGGAGAAAAGTATTTATTGTCAAAGTGCAGTTGGCAGAAAGGAAGCTAATGAAGTAAAATAGTGACTTTTCTCTCCTCCCACCCTCCATGTACTGTTGGTGTCCCCTACAGGCTGAATTCAATGACAAGTCAGAGAACCAAGCAGGCTGCTTGATGAGGTCAGGCTCCTGGGGGCTGAAGCAGGTGAAGAATGGGAGAGACTGGAATATTCAGCACAGTACTAGTAACTGCCTCATGGAATTCTTAATGAAAATTAAATGAGTTAATATTTTTAAAGCATGAGGAATGATACCTAGTGTATAATAAGCATTATATGAGGCTTTTCTTACAGAAGTTAATTATTAATATAATGATCATCTCCATGAGTTATCAGACTCAAAGACAGCTCAGGATTCTACAAGTACTTGATTGTCTGATCTTTGGAAGGGTTTAGGATATCTGTAATGAGATTTAGAAAAAAGAAACTAGAGTTTCTGAGATACCAAGATGTGCTGCTAGACCTTAGGAAGGAATGGGGTGTTTGTTAGGTCAAACATTTCAGCCAGGACTACATAGGCTATTTTAACTTTATTACTCTTTGTTTGATAAAGAATACTCACCTTAACAGACAAAACTACAATCTGTATGGGTGGGAGAAGAACAGAATAGGCATATAGAACTTGCCAGGCTTGAGTCCTCAGGTAAAAAGGAAAGCAGGATCTTAGTGGGGGAGATTAGTCAACTTTGATTAATATGCTATCGTTGAGAGGTGTGAGAGCAAGCTCATGTCTATACTAAAGAATGAGTTTTAGTTAAACATGATTCAGGCAATATTCTATGTGGGTTGGGCATACATCAATACTTCAGACACCTTCCCAGACTTTCAGGTTTCCTTATTTTGGTAGACAGAAAACTAACCATTCAAGGCACCAACAATAAGGCAGACATGCTTTAAATGAGTGCTAATGATAATAAGTGCTGCAGGATTTTGGCAGCTTGAGTGTTCAGAGCCATGAAGTTGAAGAAAGACTTCATAGAAGACATAGATTTGGAGAGGGCCTTGGGTTGAGGATGGTTTCTACAGGCAGAAAAGGGATGGGAAGGAAATTTATGATGATGGTGGAGCTGACAGGTAGAGGGCGATAATTTGTGAAATCTGGAAAATATATACAAAGGACCATATACTTTCTTGTACAAGGAAATTAGACTAGCCTGAGAAAAATACTTGAAAAAAACATACAAACTAGGTCTGAAATGGTAACACAGACCCAGAAAAGTTAAGATTGTTGATCTCCAGGCCAAGGATTTTGTCATTTCTATTTTCTATTCAGCTAAAGACATAGCTTGAACAGTTACTTCCATTTTGGCTTTCAGATATGGATCCCAGCACATTATTTCTAGACTACCTATATTTGAATCAATGACCAGCACAGAGAAATCCATGCATGCTAACTGGCTTATATATGCTATGTATTTTCTGATTTGTTGTTGGAATATATTGATCCCTCTCAACTTTCTATCTACTCCCTGATAGACAAAGAAGTCAATGTAACTATATTAGAATTGATCTTGTGTTCAAAAAGCTGACCCTGAGCCAATACTAATGGATTAGGGATATAGAGCCGAGGCTTGACTTGAGTGCCTGTCAGTCCTGCATTGGGAATGACATCGTTTGAAGTGATGAAGTGCAAGGCAAGAGAAGGCTGCAATCTTGTACTCAATCCACTCAGTTAATACCCACTGCACTTAGAGCCCATGAAGTCGATAAGCATGAGCAAGTGCTTATGCCTTGCTTCTCTCTTTCTGGGAGTTGAAATTATCCCAATTAATAATATGAAACAGCAAAGCAAAACCTTCCAGTGCCCCCCGCATTTTTTTCCTGTAGAGGATTATCACAGACTTGTACCCTTACTGCACTTAGAAGTTGTAGGAGACAGAGTAACTCATAATGCGATTAGATATTATCATTACAGGAATTCTCACAAAATGAAAAGCCCAAGAGAAAAACAAGGGGGGAGAAAAGCAGGCACAATGAAATAGAAAACCTGAATGGGATATAAAAATAGGAAAAGATGCTTAATGTCATCAACACCAAGAGAAATGCAAATTAACTTATGGTTGCATTACTATTTCACACCTACAAAATGAATGAAATTACGGTCTGAAAGTACCAAGTGCCGGCAAGGTTTTGAAGTGATGAGAACCATCATAAACTGTCGGAGAACTGTAAATTATTACAGCAGTTTTGAAAAGCAGTGTGTTGTTACCAAACAGTTGAAGATGGGTGAATTCTGTGACCTTTCAATTTAATTTCTAGGTATAAACCCAAGAGAAAGTAGTACATGTATATTAGAAGCTATGTACAAAACAGTACATAGCAACATTTTTTTTCACAGGGCAAAGTACTAGAAGCAACTGAAAAATTTTAGTGATAAAATTGATACATAAATATTGCTATGTTTATATACCACAATAAAATTACATATAGTGAAGTTGAATGGGCTATAGCTATAAATCAAATTAATCTTAAAAATACCATGTCCATTGAAAAGTAAGTCGTAAGTCAACTTACATAGAGTATTTTCATTTAAGTAAAATTATAGTAAGCCAAACTAAACAATAACATTGTTTTGGAAATAATTAATATGTGATAAACCTATTTTTGAAAAGCAATAGAATGATTGATACAAAAAATCAAAGGAAGAGGGATACATTCAGATATGAGCACACTTGGAATATCTTAGATGCTGCTGAGGTTATATTCCTAAAGTTGGGAGAAAGGTAAATGGTATTTATTTTTGAATTTTGTTTATTTATTTATTTTTTGAGACAGAGTTTTGCTCTTTCGCCCAGGCTGGAATGAAGTGGCATGATCTCAGCTCATTGTACCTCTGCCTCCTGGGTTCAAGCAATTCTCCTGCCTCAGCCTCCCGAGTAGCTGAAATTATAGGCACCTGCCACTACCTCTGGCTGACTTTTATATGTTTAGTAGAGACAGGGTTTCGCCATGTTGGCCAGGCCAGTCTCAAACTCCTGACTTTAGGTGATCTGCCCGCTTCAGCCTCCCAAAGTGTGGGGATTACAGACGTGAGCCACCATGCTTGGCCAATGGTGTTTATTTTTAGGTTAAAATGTGAATACATCATTTCTCTCTCACACAATGCACATATATACATATACACCCATATAAATGTATGTGCATTTGCATTGTGATGCTTATATAAATATATATACATATACTCACTTTTCTGTTTGATAGATTTAATAATAAAATAAAGGAATACCTTTATATTCATTACTATAATCTGAACAATAGCCAATTTGGGTTGGGTTTTTATCCAGTTGATAAGATACACTTGCACTTACTGCAGTGCAATAAATTGTCCAGTTTCCACACAGAACAAATCAGAAAACAAGGTCTGCCTTCAGTTGTTCCCACTTCTCTTTATCACATAAAATCTTCTTGGCCTTTCCATTCTCACTATCTCTTGAACTCACTGCGCTCAGACTTTGTACTTACTTTTCTGCTGATACTTTTTTCCCCTTATACCAGTGGTTCCCATTTAAAGACTGGGTCGTTATTTCTCAGTCTTCTTTTATTTGACATATCAGTTGTAGTTGGTGCAATGTATCACATCATCCTTCTTGAAGCATTTCACCTGGCCTCTGGGACCTCTCTCAGCAATCCTTTTAATTTTCTGGTGTACATTTGCATTGTCCTTTTCTGACTTCTCAGTTTCGCAACCTGTTAATTCTGAAATGCCCTGGGTTTGGTCATGCAATTGCTTATTGCTTCTCTATCTACATTTACTTTAGACGTCTTCGCAACCAATTGGATAGTTTTAAATTAGCACCTTCATGCTGAAGTCTCTTAAATATTTCTATCTACCCAAGACCTTTAGGCACCTCCAGATTTATAATCAAGTGCCTACTCAGTCTGTCCACTTAAATATATTACAGGTATATATGAAAAGCAATGGAATGACTGATACAAAAATCAAAGAAAGAGGAATACATTCAGAAATGAGCACACTTGGAGTATTTTATCCAAGATACTTAATGTTTTCATAACAAGCATCCAATTCCCTCCACACCCACTTTGATCTCTTCCTCCAGGGTTCCCAACCAAATGTGATGCACAACCTGTTTGAACCAAAAATTTTGGTATCAGTTCTTTTTCTCACTCCCTCAGCATGCAATCCATTCTGTTAGTCTTAACCTCAAAATCTATTCCCAAACTTAGCACATTCACCATATCCATAGCTACCCCCACAGTTCAAGCTTCCACAACCTCTTACCTAAACTATGGCGGTAATCTCCAATTTCTCTACTTTCATTCTTGTCTTCTTCAGTTTATTTTTCACAGAAAAGCTAGAATGAACTCCCTGGAAAGAATCAAATAAGTCTTCTACATAAAACTTTCCTAATACTTTCCACCATATTTAAATTCAGATTCCAGATCCTAACATGAATTCAGTGTCTCATATATGGTCGTCTGGCTAATTCATCCACCACTCTCTACCTCCTCATTTTCCTCCAGCTTCACTGGCGTTTTTTCTCTTCCATTGCAGCAAGCATGATCCTATGACGACATCTGCACTTGCTAACACTTCTGCCTATAATCATCTTCCCCCAAGTATTTTCAGGGCCACCTTCCCCTCTTGAGTCTGGTACCTTCCTAAACATTACACTGGCCTTGTTAGATCGAACTTATTTAACAAAATGCCTCAAACTCTATCCTCCTACTCTGCTTAATTTTTCCTCAAGGAACTTACCATTCCTTGACATGACATAAATGCCTTATTTTTAATTGTTTCTTATTATTTTTGTCTCCTAGAATATAAGCTTCTTGTGAAGACTATTTTTGTTCATTGCTGTGTGTCCAATACCTAAAACAGTAATTCTAGATAATAGGTGCACAATAAGTATTTACTGAATGAATGAATCTATGGATAAAGTGAGTATGTAGTTTAAAATTTGGTTACCAACATTTAATATCATTTTTACTCTCAGCTTTTATTTGGAGGAGGCTCATCATTTGCTTAGGATTTCTAGCTAAGGGTATGTATATTTTTGATAAATATCATTGGATAACTCTCTGGATAAACAATTCTAATAAATTAACATTTAGATGTTGTTTTCCATTGTTGAAATCATACTTTTTTTGGTTTATTCTTTAAGTGTCATGTATCTTTTAATGCAAACCAAGTTAATGGTTGCGATTTAGCCAGTGCACATTGAACAGTTTCTGAATTTTCACTTGCCGCTTACTTAGTTATTCAGTCCTAGCTCATGGCCACTATAAAAGTGTGATATGCATAGCAAAATGCAGAGTGAGCTTGGAGCCACAATGACCTACATATATCTCCCTAGATTATGCATCATGCCGGCTTTTTAATCTCAATTATCTTGATGAATAATGATTTGATACGAGGTAGATGTAAACTATTTTTCCAATTAGTTTTTTTGACAGTTTCATTCTAAATGAATTAAAATCTTGTTGAGGTTATGGCAAGTCATGCCCATTGCAGACTCCTCCAGAGTCTTTATTCTCTTATAGAAACAGGGTAAATAAAAATGATTCAACAAAATTGTCACCAGGTAAAGCATATTGTCGACAAACTTTTTTGATAAGAACTATAGAAAGGCTAAGCATTACAATAAATTACAGACGTTTAGTTAAACTCACACATGATAGACCAGCAACCTCTGGGTAAAGCAACAACTCTAATATGCTCTGCGTCTCATCTTCCTTTCATTCACTAGCTGCCACCAGTGGCTGGGACTGTTTGATGCTGTGTATGATGACTAAATCTCTCCTCCTTAATTCTTTCCTTTTTTATTTTTATGTTAAATTTCAATAGTTTTGGGGGAACAGGTTGTATTTGATTACATGGACAATTTCTTTAGTGGTAATTTCTGAGATTTTGGTGCACCCATCACCCAGGCATGTACACTGTACCCAGTGTGTAGCCTTTTATCCTTCACCCCCCTCCTACCCTTCTCCCTGAATCCCCAAAGTCCATTGTATTAATTTTAGGCCTTTTTATCCTCATAGCTTAGCTCCCACTTATAAGTGAGAAAATACAATATTTGATTTTCCATTCCTGAGTTACTTTACTTAGAATAATGGTCTCCAATGCCATCCATGTTGCTGTAAATGCCATTATTTTCTTCCTTTTTAATGCTGAGTAGTATTCCATGGTGTATCTATATACCACATTTTCTTTATCCACTCATTAGTTGATGGAAATTTAGGCTGGTTTCATGTTTTCACAATGCAATTGTGAATTGTGCTACTATAATGTGTGTGTGTGTGTGTGTGTGTGTGTCTTTTTCATGTAATGACTGCAAACTATGCATCTGACAGAGGACTAACATCTTCCTTAATTCTTTTTATTCTTCTTCGTATCCTGGTATGAGGATGCTCCACAATCTCACGAAATAACTCTTCAAAATTTTGCTCTTCTTTCACAGATCGTCTGTTCCCACTTACGTGATCCTGCTGTCTTCTTAATACGCTTTGTTCGGTCTCACTGTAGAGCTCTCACTAATAGTATCTCCAAGTGATCTGTCTATATTTCCCCTCCCTCCCCCTCTCTTTGTTTACATATCAATCTGGTTTCTTCCTAAATGTTACACAGGCCTTCTACGACCGTCTTATTTATCACATTGACTCTGTAAGCTTCTATCTTCTCACTGTGCTTAATTTTCCTTCAAGAAACCTACCATTCCTTCACATGACATTAAATGCCTTCTGTTCTGTTTGTTTCTTATTATTTGTGTCTCCTGGAATATATATTGTTATATATTCACATACATATATTCCAGGAGACACAAATAATAAGAAACAAACAACAACAACATATATATGTAGGTATTTCAAGATCTTCTTAATTGAGGCCTCCTCTGTAGAGCCTCATTTGCTTGCTTCTTCATCAGCAGAAAATTTTCTTCATTCTCTGAAATTTCAGAGCATGTTTTTATGTGAGCATCCTACAGCTGATCAAGTATAACATTGCTTTGTCATGTTAATTTTCTTTACACACAGATGTGTATGCATTCTTGTAGATATACATTCCAGTAAGATATTTGAAGTCCTTTGTTAGCAGGGGCTAACTTTTAATTCCACTAAGTACTCATGCAATTCATCGTCATAGGTTTTTGAATCTTGTTCTGCTTTACAACATTAAGTGGCGGCCGTTTGCATTTAACTTCTAAGGTGAGATGTTCCAAGTTTATTGTTCCCCTTTACTTTTGGGGTCTTTGGGGAGCTGAGAAGGAGGCAGTGTTCTTTGTTGCATATGGCTCAGTCTGACTTGAATTCGACTAGGGTGAGATTCCATTAATTTGGGAAGCTCCCAGTTGCCTTTGTGACAACAGAAGATGGCTGTCATCACGCTTGTCATTTTTTGCATGTCTGCCAAAATATTTACAGGACAAAAGCAGAAAGCCTGGGCTTGATCAGTGACTTAGAGATCTTAAAAGATAAAAACTAAAAAAAGTAAGGGAAAGAATGGAATCAATGAATTATCCAGTAAGATGGAGAAGCTGCTAAGCTTCCAGCCCTGATGAATGACACAGGCCCCAAAATACGTCTGCCTCCCTCACATCTCAACACTCTGGATTTATAAAGCATTTCTCCAGGATCTCAAATTCCCTCACAGCAGCCCTATGTGTAAGAAAAAGCAGCAATGTTCCCTATATTACTTCTATGAAACAGTGCTTTCTGTCTCAAAAACCTCTTGTCCCATCAGACATGGGGTGTTTTTCCCCATTGCCACCTTTCCTTGGGAAGCCCTGCAAGCCCACTGTGGCTTCTGAAAGCTGTCCCTGTTTGGCTTGCCTCTCAGACCCTTTCCTGCTGTGTGCTTCTTTTCAGCACCAAATAAGTGTCAGACAATTAGAGATGGGACTGGAGATGTGTAAATTGTACTGTCGCCTCAACAAATTAGTAATTTTGTGATAATACACTGTCCTTGTAACATGGTTAGAGTTACCACAGTTACCTGCTCCTATATGTGCTAAAGAGCCATGGGTAAGATTGATGAAGATCTGTGTGGTGATTCATTCTCCTTCTTGACATTCTCCCCACACCTCTCCTCTTCCTGGAACTGAGACATTAACTGGACTCTGGGAGCTGAACAAAGCCCCCACTTGTAACCCCAGTGCGTGCTGATGCCTTTCTTACTGTCACAGCCTGGAAGAGGTTGTACTGCTTGTGTTGAACAGGTACAGGGAAAAAAAGGGTGTGATGCAGCAAAAGGAACAAACTTCCCACACCTCCCGGTCCAGACTTCTTTTATCAATGGCCAAGAACTTAATGAGAGTTGCTCGTGGGTTCAAAAATTTCAGTTACTGCTTTAACTTACAAGCTCAGAAATATTAATTGAGGATAATCCTGGTTTTTGTGTTTCCTTAATAAACGGGCATGGCAATGACTGCTCCATAGAATTGCTCTTCAAGGCCTTGTCACTTTCAGGTCCTGACCTTTCCGTTGGAAGAATTTATTCATTTCTGAAAGGTCCATCTTTCCATTGATGGATAGGCTACCCACTGACTTGTCTCAATACCACTCTGGCCATGTCTCTAAGGAGCAAGAGACAGAAGTGGAACTTCCATTTGCTTTAGAAAGTCCCAGCTGAACAACACACAGTAGCCTGCTGTTATAATTTAGTAATGAGGCAGTCTTATGAGTGGGATTGGTCACAGTGCCGTCAACAAATATTTATCTGGGTATGATTTCCTATACCTTCGTGGTAATGGTTACCATAATCATAATAAATCTACCACAAACTGACTTTTCCACAATTCCTACAGAGGATTAAAAGTTCAAGAATAGCCAAGGGAATTTTAAGTAAGCCAGATGAATGAAGCTTGCCCTTTTAAATATTAAGATATTATGTAATGTATTAATTAAAACACTGTGGTTATAATGTAAGGTTAACCAATACATAAGTAGAAAGAAAAAGAGAGTTAAGAGGCTGATCCAGGCATTTATAGGGAAATGGTATATGATTTATATAAGGATGTGGGGAAGAAAAGGGACTAAGAACTGACCACGTATATCTGGGAAGGAAGCCTCCATCACACACACGCAATTTTAAATGAATAGAAGACACCCAAATTAGTGAAAAGAAATTTCTAGTGCCAGAAATGAAGAAGAAACTTAAATCCATGGAGGTCAGACATTGGCACCAAGAGGACTGTCAATTCATACTTAAGGATGTCTGCCTCTCTTGGTGTGGATGTCAAAGCTGCAGGCACTGTATCAAGAAAGAAATGGGAACAAGGCATGCTGTATAAATGATAGCCCTTTTGATATTGTAGCATAAAGAAACATTGCCTATTGAGATTTGAACACACTGTAAAAGCAAGTCACATGGCCTGGGCCAAGAGTGGAAAATAAGTCACTTGTGTTAAAACAAATGTACTTTTTCTCCAGGATTCAAAACTTGAAAGGACAAGTATAGGATTTACTTCAGAATCCTATTCTCAAGCAAAATATCTTCTACCAAGAAAAGCTCATGAGAAAAAATTACAAACATGTGAGAAAGACCATTGGTTTGGACAAAAAGTAATAGATTCGATAAACAGGAAAATTTACAAGCAAAGACCAGAGCTAAAAGAACAACAATGAAGAGAAAATTAAAAATTATGTTTCTAATTTTTAATGATATAAAGAAAATAGAGCCTATTAGGGATATTAGGAGCAAAAAAATCAACCAATAACAAATATAGCCATTGAAATAAAAATAGATAAGAGACAAGATCTGGAGCATTCACAAAACTGAATAAAACTGAGAACCAAGGATCCATACGAAGGACAAACAAAACCAAAATCTGGTTCTTTGAAAGGATAAACAAGGCTGACTGCTAGCTAGATTAACAAAAAACCGAATATCCAAATAACTGCAATTGGAAATGGCAAAGGTGATGTTACAGCTGATCCCACAGAAGTAAAGATCCTCAGAGACCATTATGAACACCTCTTTACATGCAAACTGGAAAATCTAAAGGAAATGGATCAATTCCTGCAAACACTCTACCTTTCAAGACTGTATCAAGAAGAAATTAAAACCCTGAACAGACGAATATCAAGTTCTGAAGTTAAATCATTAATAGAAAACCTACCAGCCAAAAGGAGCCTCATACTAGATGGATTCACAGCTGAATTCTACCAGATATACAAGGAAGATCTGGTACCCATTCTACTGAAACTATTTCAAAAAACTGAGGAGCAGGGACTCCTTTACAACTCATCCTGTGAAGCCAGCATCACTCTGATACAAAAATTGGGAAAAAAACACAACACAAAAAGAAAGCTACAAGCCAGTTTTCCTGATGAACATAGATGCAAAAATTCTCAACAAAAATACTAGCAACCCAAATCCAGCAGGACATTGAAAAGTTAATTCACCATGATCAACAGAGCTTTGTTCCTGGGATGCGAGATGAGTTCAACATATGGAAATCAACAAATGTGATTCACCACATAAGCAAAATTAAACAGACACAGATAAAGTTTTCAATAAAATAAAAAAAGAAAAATCCCTCATGATGAAAACCCTCATCAAACTAAACATTGAAGGAACATACCTCAAAATAATGAAAGTCATCTCTGATAAACCCACAGCCCATATCATACTGAATGAGCAAAAGCTGGAAGCATTCCTCAGGAGAACTGGAAGGAGAGACAAGCATGCTCAGTCTTACCACCCCTATGCAACATAGTACTGGAAGCCTTAGCCAGAGCAATCAGGCAAGAGAAAGAAATAAAAGGCATTCAAATAGGAAAAGAAAAAGCCAAATTATCTTTCTTCATTGATAATACGATTTTATACCTAGAAAACCCTAAAGACTCTGCCAAAAGGCTCCTAACATTGATGAATGACGTTAGTAAAGTTTCAGAATACAAAATAACTGTACAAAAATCAGTAGCATTTCTGTACACTAATAACGTTTAAGCTGAAAGACAAATCAAGAATGCAATTCCATTTACAATAGCCAGAAAAAAAAAATACCAAGGAATACATCTAACCAAGAAGGTGAAAGATCTCTACAAGGACAACTACAGAATACTGCTGAAAGAAATCATAGATGACACAAACAAATGAAAAAACATTCCATGCTCATGGATTGGAAGAATCAATATTGTTAAAATGACCATATGCCCAAAGCAATATACATAGTCAATGCTATTTCTATCGAACCACCACCACCACTTTTTACTGAAATAGAAAACAACTATTCTAAAATCCACTGGAAACAAAAATGAGCCTGAATAATAGCTAAAGTCATCCTAAGCAAAAAGAAGAAAGCCAGAGTCATCACATTACCTAACTTCAAACTATAACACAAGGCTTCAGTCTGATACAAATATAGATACACAGACGAATGGAACAGGATAGAAAACCCATAAATGAAGCCACACACCTACAACCATCTGATCTGCAACAAAGTTGACAAAAACAAGAAATGGGGAAAGGACTCCATTTTCAGTAAACAGTGGCAGGATAACTGGCTAACCATGTGCAAAAGAATAAAACTGGACGATTACCTCCCATCACATACAAAAATTAAGATGGATTAAAGACTTAAATGTAAGATCTAAAACTATAAGAATCCTAGAAGAAAATCTAGGAAACACCATTCTAGACATCAGCCTTGGAATTTTATGGCTAAGTCCTCAAAAGCAACAACAACAAAAAATTGACAAATGGGACCTAATTAACCTAAAGAGCTTCTACACAGCAAATAAACTATCAACAGAGTAAACAGACAACCTACAGAATGGAGAAAATATTCACAAACTGTGTATCTAACAAAGGTCTAATATCCATAATCCAAAAGGAATCTAAACAATTCAATAAGCAAAAACAACCCTATTAAAAAGTGGGTAAAGGACACAAATAGACACTTTTCAAAAGACAATATACATGCTGCCAACAGACATATTAAAAAATGTTCAGCATCACTAATTGTTATGGAAATGCAAATCAAAACCACCATGAGATATCATCTCACATCAGTTAGAATGACTACTATTAAAAAGTCAAAAAATAACCGATGCTGGTGTAGTTGCAGAGAAAAGGGAATGCTTATACACTGCTGGTGGGAATGTGAACTAGTTTAGCCATTGGGGAAAGTGGTTTGGTAGTTTCTCAAAGAACTCAAAGCAGAATTACCAATCAACTCAGCAATTCCATTATTGGGTAAATCATTCTACCATAGAGACACATGCACATGTATGTTCATTACGGCATTATTCACAACAAGAAAGCTATGGAATCAATCTAGAAGCCTTCCAATAATGGGCTACGTAAAGAAAACATGGTATGTATATGCCATAGAATACTACACAGCCATAATAAAGAACAAAATCATGTCATTTGCAGCAACATGGGTGCAGCTGGAGGTCATTATCCTAAATGAATTAACACAGGAACAGGAAGTCAAATACTGCATGTTCTCACTTGGAAGTGAGAGCTAAGCATTGAGTACACATGGACATAAAGATGGGAATGATAGACCTGGGGACTACTAGAGGGATAAGGGTTGAAAAACTACCTATTGGGTGCTGTGCTCACTACCTGGGTGTGGGATGCCCATGTAACAAACCTGCACATGTACCCCATGAGCCTGCAATAAATGTTGACATTTTTAAAAAGAAAGTTAAATTAAAACAAGAAGAGAAGAAATAACAGGTAATAGTTTTCTATCCTGTTCCATTGGTTAATATGAGTTAAGTGGAAAAATATCACAGATAAAGAAAAAGTTAATGAACTAGATCATAGATCTGAATAATCATCAAGAATGTAGCCTAAAATACAAAGAGACAGAAGAAATGTAAAAGAAGTTAGAAGAGGCAGAAGTTATGTAGGAAGACCCAAAACACTTCTTATAGTTCAAAAACATGAGGTAAATAAGAACTGGGAAGAAGGAATATTTAAAAAGATAATGCCACAAAATTTTCCTTATTTACAAAATAGCAAATCAGTGAGGTAAAGATAAATTGATAAATGATGCAGGAATAAAAACGTCACATATCACATCCACATGGATATGTTGTATGCGATCATGAAAATAACCTGGAACAAGCCTAACGATGAATTATTAGGACACTAATTTTTAATTAATAAAATGTAACTTAGTCTCACAGCGAAGTACTTTAGAGCATTTGAAATAAATACATTTTCTTCCTTCTTTCCTTTTTTAATTTTTTTTCCTGCCTCCTTTCCCTTCCCTTCCCTTCTTTCCTTCCTTTCTCTTTTCGCTCGTTCTCTCTCCTTTTTCTTTTGGAGAAATTTAAAATGCATAATGTTAAGAAAAAAGTGAGTTATAAAACAATACATAGAATATGATACTAAGTATGTACATTCAAAGCAGATTTTGAAAGCCCTTGAGATGTAATTACTAGTATCTATATGTGCACGTGTGTAGCCATGGGGATGGTGGTGATGGTGGGTTGATGAGGAAGTGACAGTGCTTCGGTGGATGAAAGATTTGGTGGGAAACCAGCAAACCCCTATGGATTTTTCCTTCAGCTGCTTCTTCTGTTCAAGCCATGATTGTTTGCCTAATTTTAGGCAAAGCTGAGAATCATTGGTCCGATGATTCTCAATTGCTCACTGTCATTTACTTTGTTCATGGAAGCAATGCAGCACAGAAAAGTTTGATGAAAGAATAATTGCCCGAATTCTTGGTAAATAGAGGCCAGCATAGCTGAGCGGAAAAGTTCTTGTTGCTAGGATGGCTAGGGAGGAGAGAATAAAGGGGTGAGGCAAATGTATCCCCCCAGGAATATATGAGGCAAAATGCCCAGCGTTCTAGGGTCCAATTTCACCAACCTTCTCAACTTTAGCAAAACCATTCATTTTCCTCTTAAATAAGAACCATTGTGATTTTCTGTGTTGCAGGATAATTAACTAACAGGGATAAAGAGCTTTTGAAATGTTAAGTGTCATTATCCTGGTGACTCACTTTTTAGAGTAGCTTTGGGAATATGACTGGCAAAGTCTGTGAGTCACAGAGAGGAAAGTTTCCAGTGTTAAAACTCTATTCTAAGGATGCTGAACTCAAAGCGCAGAGAGCCAATACAATTTCAGGATGCTAAGTTTGAAGCTCAACTTTTCAGAAGGGCTTAAGCTACCTGTGTAGTAGTACTAAATCTAGAAAGTGCACCTTCAAATCTGCTGTTACCAAAACTCATGAAAAATCTTCAGTTTTAATCATCCAGTAAACAGCTTTCTTTTTTTTTTATTTTTAATTTTTTTTAGAAAGAAAGAAAAAGAGAGAAAAGAAAGAAAGAGTGAAAGAAAGAATAAAAAAAGAATGTAAGAGAGAAAGAAAGAAGAAGAGAAAGAGGGAGAGAGAACAGGATTCTTGTTCTATTGCCCAGGCTAGAATGCAGTCTAAAAATGGGTGTTAAAAACCTCTTTTATGCCAATAATTGTGCTTAACAATGGAGACAGGAAGGAATAAGGGATGAAAATAACAAACAAGCAGCCAACCAATATTTTATTTAAACCTGTGAAATGCTATGCAGTGCTGAGGAGTGATTTACTTCCAATTATGTGGTCACTTTTAAAATAGGTGTAATGTGATACTGAGAAAAATGTAAGTTTTGTGGATTTGAGGTGGAGAGTTCTGTAAATATTTAAGTTTACTTGTTCCAGGTCTGAGTTCAAGTCCTGGATATCCTTGTTAACTTTCTATCTTGTTGATCTGTCTAATATTGACAGTATAATGTTAAAGTCTCCCACTATTACTGTGTGGGAGTCTAAGTCTCTTTGTGAGTCATTAAGAACCTGCCTTATGTATCTGAGTGTTCCTGTATTAGGTGCATATATATTTAGCATCATTAGCTCTTCTTGTTGCATTGATCGTTTCACTACCATGTAATGTCCCTCTTTGTTTCTTATGGTCTTTGTTGCTTTAAAGTCTGTTTTATCAGAGACCAAAATTGCAGCTTCTGTTTATTTTTCCTTTCTCTCCATTTGGTTGGTATGTCTTCCTCCATCTCTCTGTTTTGAGTCTTTGTGTATCCTTGCATGTGAGATGGGTCTAGCTACAGCATACTGATGGATTTTAGTTTTTTATCCAATTTGCCTGTGTCTTTTGATTGGGTCATTTAGTCCATTTAAATTTGGGATTAGTATTGATATATGTGAGTTTGATACTGGCATTTAATGCTAGCTAGCTGTTTTGTCCATTAGTTGATGTAGAGTCTTCATTATGGTGATGCTCTTTACCTTTTGGTATGTTTTTG
>CAUYLG010013631.1:0-61036 GCA_963573385.1 Cacajao melanocephalus
ATCTAACAAAAGGCTAATATCCAGAATCTACAAAGTGCTTACACAAATTTACAAGAAAAAAACAAACAGCTCAATCAAAAAGTGGGCAAAGGATATGAACAGACACTTCTCAAAAGAAGACATTTATGTGACCAACAAATACATGAAAAAAAGTTCATTATCACTGGTCATTAGAGAAATGCAAATCAAAACCACAATGAGATACCATCTCATGCCAGTTACAATGGTGATCATTAAAAGTCAGGAAACAACAGATGCTGGAGAAATTAGCAATGATTTTACACTGTTGGTGGAAGTGTAAATTAGTTCAATTATTGTGGAAGACAGTGTGGCGATTCCTCAAGGATCTAGAACTAAAAATACTATTTGACCCAGCAATCCCATTGCTGTCTATGTACCCAAAGGATTATAAATCATTTTGCTATAAAGATACATGAACAGGTATATTTATTGCAGCACTGTTTACAATAGCAAAGACTTGGAACCCACCCAAATACCCATCAGTGATAGAATGGATAAAGAAAATGTGGCACATATACACCATGGAATACTATGAATCATAAAAAAGGATGAGTTCATGTCCTTTGCAGGGACATGGATGAATGTGGAAACCATCATTGTCAGCAAAGTGATACAAGAACAGAAAACCAAACACTACATGTTTTCACTCATAAGTGGAAGTTGAACAATGAGAACACATGGGCGTAGGGAGGGGAACATCACACGCTGGGACCTGTCAAGGGTTTGGGGGCTACAGGAGGGATAGCATTAGGAGAAATACCTAACGTAGACAATGGTTTGATGGGTGCAGCAAACCACCATGGCATGTGTATAGCTGTGTAACAAACCTGCACTCTCTGCTCCTGTATCCCAGAACTTAAAGTATAATAAAAATAAGTAAGAAAATAAATATATAAATAAAATGTTAAAAGTGCATTGGCAATTAAATAAAATTGTATATATTTATTTAAAGTTCAGATTGGAATACACTCACATTGTGTTCTATGACCTAGAAGTTTTAAATATCTTAGAGTAGACTCATATTTTTTAAATTGTGATAGATAAGCAGGTGGGGGATTTTTGTCAAATCAAAATCATCCTATAGACATACCTTCCCTGTGACACTTCCAAAGCCGAAGTGCCAGATTTGGGTCTTGACCATTGAGATGCATACTTCACATTTCACCATCTCATTATTTTGACAGCGTGTCTGGGAGAGCTGAGATACACCAGATGTTCCAAGAGTTATAAATATTGGCAGCATAAGCCCCTCAACACATAATTCTAGAAAACTTTCTTGGATCACAATAGTCTGAGAATTTCAGCCAGTTGTGAATCATCAATTAGAGATTCTGCTTTATAGGAAAACAAGGCACCAGTATGATATTGCTATTTTGAGTGGATCTCTAATTGAGTAGCCTATGGCCACTCATAATTAAATATTTATGTCTATGCATATACATATGTAAATGCACATGCATAATTAAATATGTATATGCACATATTAAATATTTATGTGTATAAATAGATAATACACGTTTATAGATAAATAGATAATACACGTTTGTGTGTAGCATGTAAGCAAACTTCACACCGAATATTGAACTCTATGAGCATAGTGCAGCTTTTCAGATTTCAGCTCCGTAATAGCTGACATTGTTCATGCATTTTATTTGCCGCAAACAATGCAAGACCAACTAAAATGGTAAGGCATTGAATTTCCTTTGGTTCCTGTCTCTTCCCCATGGATGTCTCCCTCCCATGTTTTTGCTATTACATCCTGACTGTTCTCAAAATACTGGTGGTCTAGTGCGGGCTCCCTTACCCATTTTTTTCCGAGACTGCTCTATCCAAGCAAGCCTTCTACAAGCAGTTCACATTTTTTCCCAGATATCCTTCTCTCCATATCATAACATGAAGATAGTGTGATGTGACTTTTTTGGCCTGGTAACCCATCACCTAGTTTGTGTAGAAGTAGCACATTCTCTGGGCTAAGTGTCCTGATTCTGATTATGGAATAGCACTACATTCTTCTTCACTATATTTCTGACTTTTCTTCTCCATTATAATTTCTTGTAAAATTCTATGGGATTAGTAAGCATCTCCTTCTTTGCGAAGTCTTTTCTCCACTTTCTACACTCCCCTCAAGGGTAGGAATGTTGGTTTCTACTGTTCTGTAGCACACCACTTAGCACCTTAGCATAGTACAGGGCAGTGGGTTTGCTCCTTAAATATCTGCTAAGTGAAGAGACAGAATCTATGTGAGTGACTAACATACTGAGATTTATTTTTTGAAAACTCTGAAGAAAACTTATATAACTGTGTCAGGAGCTTAGTTGAGCTGGGGAGAGCTGAAATCTGATGTTCAAGTAGCCAATCAAAGCAACAAACCCAAAATAAAAGTAACAATCAAACCTTTAATTTCTGATTGAGATATTATAAGCAAGAGGCTAGCAGCAGAGATTGTGCTGACTCCCCCTCCAGCCCCACTCCTATTCCATTTTGTCTCCCTGGACCCACGCACCAATGGAAGGTCGGGGGATTATCACAGACAAGGGGGTCATCTCAGTGCCCAGGGAGGTCCCAAGAAAAGACTGCAGTTTTATGGGCCTTGGGATGAGGATAGAGAGAAGTGAAGGGCAATGAGTGGATAAATACTCAGAGTGAGAAAAAGTGTTTTCAACTTTTCCCCTTCCTTACTCCCATTTTGTAAAGAAGTCTTTGGAGACCCCAAATAAAGAGACCTAGGTCTGGAGGTGTCTGGGCTGAAAGTGCAAATATGTGTATAGGCAGACACACAGAGGGGCTTAAGTGTTTGACTGCAACTCCCCTTAGAGACTGTAAGTCATGGTCTGTGTGCACCATGTCTGGCATGGGGATGAGGAATGCAGGTTTTCCCCAGCAGGTCTGTCAGTTAAATAAAGCCTTTGTAATTGTCTATGACCAGACCTGAAAAATCACCCACAGATTTTTTAACCAAGAGCCATAGTTCTCAAACTTAAAGTAAATCATGTGAAGTCTGCAAATATTAATTGTGATCTCCATGTAGTGCAATAAATCATTAAAATTGATTGGGCACTGTGTCTGACACCTATAATCCAAGCACTTTGAAAGAGGGAGAAGGGTGGATCTCTTGAGCACAGACGTTTGAGACCAACTGGGGCACCGTGGCAAAACCGAATCTGCAAAAAATAAAAAAAAAAAAAAACAGCAGGTGTGGTGGTGGTGCACGCCTGTAGCCCCAGCTACTAGGAAGGGTGAGCTGGGAGGAGCACTTGAGCCCAGGAGTTTGAGGCTGCAGTGAGCTATGATTGTGCCAGTGCACTCCAACCTGAGTGCCAGAGCAAGACAGCAAGACCCTATTCCCCTCACAAAACAAAAACCAAATAAAAAAATGGATTCCTCTCATCTCACTGAAGTCTGCACCATTTGATCAACATCTCCCCTTCTCTCAATTCTACACTCACCCTTCAGCCTCTGGTAACCACCTTTCTACTCTCTGTTTCTATGAAATTGACATTTTTAGATCTCAGAGACAAGTGAGATCGTAATTCAAAATTGCTAAAATAATGAATTTTAAATGTTCCTGCTACAGAAAAAAATGTTGGCCAGGTTATGGATATGTTACTAGCTTGATTTAATCCTTCTACAGCATATGCATATATCAAAACATCACATGGTACCTCATAAATATACACAATTATTATTTGTCAATAAAAAAACCCTAAAAATAATTATTTAGGAGTTGAGGATTTTCTTTGTTTTGCACTTGTTAATTTGAGTTTCACTGGACTTTATCCTCTCCACTATGTAGAGAAAATTATAAAACACTCTGTTAACTATGAAAATTTTTCTCTACAAATATAGGACGGAGATATAACATATATCTTTTAAAGAAACAATGTACATGATTCTCCCTCCTTATGAAATAGCATACAAATCTTTTAAGATTGTATACATTCAGATACTTTTAAGATGCTTTGAGGAAACAGGGAAAATCTTGTTTAATAGAATTGCAACACTCAGTGTTCTAGAGCAAATCATTTTCTCTTTTAATGATATTTATTTTTATCAAAACACAAGCAATCTGTTTATCTAGACATGACACCTCTTAAAACATTCTCTTCTCCTCAATTAAAAAGTATATATATACATATATATATCTTTTTATTTAACAGTTCTTTATACAGAACAATAATACTGCATTCCTGAACATTAGAAGAAAACTATTGGATAAACATGCACTGCTTTAAATATTTTGAGAAGCATCTTGAGTAAGTTCAGGCTTAGTCACTTTTTATACTTTTCTGACCTTCAAGATGAGGCTCAATATCTAAGGAGTAGTCAAGAAAGAATAAATGAATAAATGAATACATAAGTTCCCCCATTTTGCTGGTTTTGGTGCCCACCATGAATCTCTCCAGAGGATTACATTGCTCTGGCATCCATTGCTGTTATGTAATTCCTCATGCTCTTCTCCCATTCTCTGCACAGTTTATAGTTTTGGATGAAATATCCTGTGAAAAAGAAGGAAGAGAATCAGCAATTATAAAAAAAGCTGTGATGTAGTACATAGACTATTGCCACATTGGAGGAAAACTATTATATTTGTTAAAATTACAGAGAGAGAAAGATGGCTCTTAGTTTGAGTCTCACATGTACCATTTAAGTTTTGCTACACTAGAAAATTAAAAAAAAAATTAAAAAGTAAACTACATAATTATTTTTCTAAAATGTCTGTGAGATGGCTAAATAAAATAACGAAAACAATACTGATGAAGTCAGAATTATAATTACTAGCATGTGGCATAAACACAGTCTAGTCTAAACCTCAGTTTCTTCAGATTTATGATGGGAATAAAAATATCAACTACATCATAAGGCACATTGTAAGAACAATATATATTGGCTATTATTATTAGCATTCAAAAATTCACATTTCTAACAAACCTTCCGTGTAATATCCTCAGAGAAATAAATGATGGACATGGATAAAATACACAAACATGCAAATATTCAATAGATGACTGAATCTACATAAGATAAAAATAGGTTTATTTTCTATGTGATTGCACATTTCTATACAAAGAAAATACAACTTTTCTGAAGAAACCCTAAACTTAAAGGAAAATTGCCTTGTATGCACAATAAATCAAATAATTATTTGACTTTATTATTTTCTTTCAAATATGCATACTTTCTCACTTATGTAACAAAAATGAAAAATTGTCCATTTCAATGCCATTTTTTGAATTCTCAAAAGTGTAACCCTACTCTCTGCCCCAGCTTTTAATAAAAATTCCACTTTTATAATTTCCACATACAATGCATTAACAATATGAGTCTCAATTTTTCTCAGTTGATGATCAATAATTCTATTTGTCTATAATTGATTATCAATCCCATTTCCTGAAGTAATACTCTCAACTTTTTTTTAGCTCTCCTTAGCCTTGCAACTCCACTTGCTTTCTTTATTTTTGCAAAGAGCATTTATCATTTCAAAAATATGAGGCCACTGGATACATCTTTCACTGAATTTCCTCTTTCTCCCTCTTGTTTCATCTTTTTTATCTCAGACCAAAAAAAAAAAACTATCCTTTCTCTTTTTTAGACTCAGTTTTTCTCTACTGAGCTTGTTCTATTTTATTTACTTTCACTGCAAGTTCATTCTATCTAATATATTCTCTGTGTATGACTTATTCCTCATATTTATCTCTTCCACAAACTTACAGCACATTAGTAACCTTATAATAATAAATAGCTTACCTCATTTTTTCCTATTATTCCTGCCACCATATCAGTTTTTTACTTATATATTCATAGTCTTCTTGATTCTGAGATTTGAAATACATGTCCTGCCTCCACATTTTGATGTTCCCTTTTTATTACATAAATACATAATTTATATATATTGAGACAGCATTATGAATCACTTAAAAACTTAACCTAATGGATTATTTTATTATCCTGCCTTTCAACAACACACCTTGAGTGCTCCTATTACCTACAGGAGTAACTATTGTATTCTACACGTAAAGATAAGATCTAGTATTATTTTGATTTTCACATCCTCCTTACATAATTGAGCAGTCTGGCTCCTGGTTTGAAACCTAGGTGTGTATACATGTGCCATGTTTTCTGTATCCAGTCTACCAGTGACAGGCATTTAGGTTGATTCCATGTCTTTGCTGTTACAAATAGTGCTGCAATGAACACACATGTGCATTTGTATTTAAGATAGAACAATTTATATTCCTTTGGGTATATTCTCAGTAATGAGATTACCTGGTGGAATGGTAGTTCTGTTTATAGGTTTTTAAGAAATCACCACATTGCTTTCCACAAAGGTTGAATCATTTACATTCCCACCAACAATGTGTAAGTGTTGCTTTTTTCCACAACATCGCCAGCATCTGTTATTTTTTGACTTTTTAATAATAGTCATTCTGACTGGTATGAGATGGTATCTTATTGTGAGTTTATTTATATAATAAACCTGCACATGTACCTGTGAACCTAAAGTAAAAGTTAAAGAAAACAACAACAACAACAAAAACCTAGGTGTAATTTTTCAGGCCTGATATTAGGCAATGATGAAAGTTTACTGCAGGGCCTCTCCTCAGGAAACCCTGCCCTCCCTCACCAGATATCATCCAGTGCACTGGACCCCCTGGTAGGTCATGCTCTTTCACATATTTGCATCCCTCTCTCATTTCTAGGTCTCTTTACCTGAGGCTTTGCACAAAATTATTTCCAGGTATTTCCCAAAGTCTACTAATAGGAGGACGGGGGAGGAAACCTTGAGGACACTTTTCCCCAGTACTTAGTACTTTTCTACTCCTATATCTACTCCTTCCCTACTCTCAACTCAGATTCCGAAAAACTGCTGGAGTCTTTTGTTCATACTTCATCAAAGGTAAGACAACCTCCATGTCTGTGCTGACCCACTTGACCCTGGACCAGCCTCCCATTCCCTGAAGGAAACGGGACATGGGAGTTGGCATTTTTTCAGTTTTAAATCCTTGCCTATGACATTGTAATATGTCATTAATTGGCTTGTGCTTTAACTGGCTATTCTAATACTTGGCAGCACAGCTCTCTCCCAGTTCAGATGCGCTCCTGATACCAATCACACATATATTGAGTATCTTCTTTGTGTTAAATCCAAAACTATTTTACCTTATTTTACATTCACACACTGCTACAGAATAAGCAAGGCATTTCTATCCTATCAGGTTGTTCAACAGTTGGATCTACTCATTATCATACTTGCAATGTCTTGCAAAGAGATCCGTAACACCTGAAAAGTATTAGGAATATTTGATAATATTTGTGGTCTTGCTTTTGACACTGAATCTGCTTTATTTCACTCTCTCTAACAGTAGTATTATATAACCCATAATCCATGGGCAAAGTCCTGTCACAATTTCTTGCAGTGAGCCTCTATAACATGTTAAGCATTTCTTATTGTTTATAAAGGTGTTAAGAAAAGACAAAAGGAAAAATTTATATGTGGAGACAAAAGGAAAATTTAGTTTTCAAAAGCAATCTACAGATTGGGAATAAGTCATAGCCTTTGGTGCAAAAAGAAAGTGTGCTCTGAGGAGAGGTTGGAAAGTAGATTATTATAAAGGCAAAATGGCAGGATGGATAGGTGTGTGTTGGGGGGACTCAGGTACCAGGACTTGATTGGATAGTTTTTTTGAAATCACAAGTCTCTCTCTCTCTCTTTTTTTTTTTTTTGATGGAGTCTTGCTCTGCTTCCCAGACTGGAGTACAGTGGCATGATCTCAGCTCACTGCAAATTCTGCCTTCTGGGTTCAAGCAATTCTCCTGCCTCAGCCTCCCAAGAAGCTGGGACTACAGTTTCATGTCACCACACCAGGCTATTTTTTTTTTGTATTTTTAATAGAGACAGGGTTTCACTGTGTAAGCCAGGTTGGTCTCTATCTCCTGACCTCCTGATCTGCCTGCCTCAACCTCCCAAAGTGCTGGGATTACAGATGGGAGACACCGCATCCAGCAGAAGTCTCTTTTTATTGACTGATCTCAATAAAAAGAGGTCATCTGTTGGTGTTCATTTGGAAAATTTCCAGCTACGGTCTGTCTCAGCATGGAGAACAGGAACAGGTTCACTGGTTTTAACTTGATTGCAGAAAAGGCATTTTTTATGCCATGCCTCAACTTAGCATGATTAGCTCTAAAAAAGAAGCAAAGCTACTTTACCTGAGGTCCTAACTTTTATAAACACTATTTTGGCTTTTCTTCCTTTTAAAGCAAAAATATATTTTCAAGTGATTCATGAAAATTGATAAGCCTCAACTAATGTTATGGCAAACTAGTCATCTCTAAAGATGTGCAAAGCAGTACACATAAGATCCAGAACCACCCTAAAGGCAGTTCAAAGAAAGAAAATTCTTCTTAGCTACAAATAGATTCTAACTCACATTGCTGTCCAGCCACATTTTCTAGTATCTCAACCTCTCAGCTGAGTGTCTAATCATAAAGGCCCCAAATCCCCACATGCCCTACAGATAGTAAAAGACAGGAAATCAAAAGCTGTCCACAGAAGGGAGAATAATCAATAACAAATGGATACGCTTAAAGTTTAAGAGTCATGCTATTTGACCCAGCAATCCCATTACTGGGCATATATCCAAAGGAGTATAAATCGTTCTACTATAAGGACACATGCACACGAATGTTCATTGCAGCACAGTTTACAATAGCAAAGACCTGGAACCAACCCAAATGCCCATCAATGATAGACTGGACAGAGAAAATGTGGCACATATACACCATGGAATATTATGCAGCCATCAAACACCATGAGTTCATGTCCTTCGTAGGGACATGGATTAACCTGGAAACCATCATTCTCAGCAAACTGACACAAGAACACAAAATCAAACACCGCATGTTCTCACTCATAGGCGGGTGTTGAACAATAAGAACACATGGACATAGGGAGGGGAGCACTACACACTGGGGTCTGTTGGGGGGGAAACAGGGGAGGGACAGCAGGAGGTGGGGAGCTGGGGAGAGATAGCATGGGGAGAAATGCCAGATACAGGTGAAGAGGAGGAAAGCAGCAAATCACACTGCCACATGTGTACCTATGCAACAATCTTGCATGTTCTTCACATGTACCCCAAAACCTAAAATGCAATAAAAAATATATTTAAAAAAAGATAGTGAATAAATGCATGAGTGATTGCCACTAATTAGAAATGCTTAAGAATATACCAACTAGAAGCAATGAAAGGTGGTTCCAGGAGCACCACTGTTGGCAAGAGGACAACTCTTACAAACGTATCATGAATAAACCACGTCTGGATCATGCAGACATGCTGTATGCAGAGAATTGACTCAACACAGGTCTTTGTTGCTGTTGGAGAGATGGTAAGCCCATCAGAGGTACCAAAGACAAGGCAAGGACAGCCATGAGCCAAGACACAAGGAACACAGTACTGTCTACATGGGGTTGTTTGAGGGGGTTGAGCAGGAAGAGGCTTCTGCCTCAAAATGTCTTGTTTCTGGCATCTGAAATGAGAGTATTTTATATTTATTCTTGGAAGGCATGATGTTTCTTCCCTCTATTCATCCCACTTCTGTGATGACAGTTTTGAGAGTTCACATAGGGATCATAGGCTGTCACATCAGACAAGATCAGGGTTCAAATCCCAGTCCACAATTCAATGAAGTATGTTACCTTGAGAAAATTACTGGATCTCTAAGTTAGCTCATTAAGTGATTGAAGGGATTGAATACCAGGTGAGTAAAGTATCTGGTATATCACAAATGTTCCATGTAGTTAATATTATTCATATAATTACTTTGGACTCTTGCTTGCAAGTGATAAAAATGAAACAAAGCTGGCTTAAGCAAAAAACACAGGTGTGTCTTACAGAAACCAAGAGCAGGAATGTACCTGGGCCTCAGGGAAATTCTGTCACTTTGCCCTTCTCTGCACATCTGCTTCATTCTCCTCTCTCAGATTCTTCTCTTCTTAGGTCCACAGCATTGTTGAAGAAAACCCACTTCCCAACTCCTAAGCTAACATGTTACCCACTTCCCAACTCCTAAGCTAACATGTTGCAGGTTCAGCTACCCAAAAAGAAACCAACACAAGTCCATTTCCTGGCCTTAATTTCGCACTTTGCGGGGAAAGACTCAGACTGACTCATCCTGAATCTAGCGCTACTCCTGTGTATTCAGTTTGGCAGGAGTTAGTCATAGGTAGAGGCAGGGTCACAGTTATACCATGGCCCTGGGGTCTCACTTCATTGCCAGGAGGCAGGAAGAGAGGGAAGGCAGCTGGACATTCGGGGGAGAAATCGTGAGATGGACAGATGCTGCAAAAGCTACCTTCAAACTACTATGAGAATGAGAGTGGGACATTAAAAAGATGTGTAAAATGTTCTTCTTTATGAAAAAGTCCCACATAAGTGCATATATATTATGATCATAACTATACTCATTTTTAAAAGTAAGGATTTATAGGGGACATAAAGAAATTGTTTTTATATTATGGTGGTGAATTTTAATGCTCTTTAATAACAAAACTTTGTTTAATGTGGAAAGCTCCTACAAAGATTAACAACCCTTGAGCCTTTGCCACCTAACACCTTAGCAAGGATTAGTTGACAACTGGCTGAGGTCCACACCCCAGGGGGACAAACCCAGGCCAGAAGGAGGGAAGGGAGGGGCAGGAAAGTGCCAGGGGCTCTGGGGCCAAGCTTCTTGTTCTTCACAGTGTGTGGATACTAAGGCCCTGTCTTCCTGGAAAGGCAGAAACCTGGCTCAGAATTCAGAAGCCTCCATTTTCACAGAACCTCAGTAAATTCCAGGCCAGAGACAGGGAGCTACTAGAAGACTCTTTTGGTAATAAAAAGGCATTGGGAACATTGTGAAAGGGCACCACATGGTTCTCAGGGCAAGACCGGTGCCAACTTCCAAAGGCCCTATAGACATCCTATAGAAACGTTTCTATAGAAACAAATAATCCCATGCCCACCCCAGCAGGCCCTGGGCCCATCTGGCACCCAATCCCCAGTTTCCACCCCTGGACGCAATCCAGATAACCCAAGAAAAGTCTTTCCATTTAATCTTTGGCACACTGCATCTTCCAGCCTGAATGTCAATGTGCTGCTGCTTCTAATGTTTCCCTCAGGGATTGGGTAGGACAGATGGTCACTGTCATGTTAAAACCAAAGACTTATGAAGCAACTTTGTGAGCCTTGTGAGAGCTTAACTCCTACCCCAGAAACAGACCCCTGAGACTCTCGCCTGGACAGTGACTGAAGCTCCGAAATGCGGTGGGGAAATCATATCCACAACCCACTCTATAAAGCAGATACAGTGTTTTTGAAATTGCTCAAGTTGGCTGTCCTGAAACGTTGCCCAAATGTTTCCTTAAACACTGCTTTTATCTCAGCAAAGCTCCAGAAAAATTCACTTCAGCCTAAGGGCTTTGAGTGAGTGTTCAAGGCCCACGAGCCTGAGTTCTGGTGTCAGAGCCCATTCATTCCCTTCTGCTCCTATGATTATTGCCTTAATTGAAACCCTTAATATCACCAACTTGTGCAACTCAGCAGTGTTTATCCAGAGCCCAGGCCTCTATGTCCTATGGAGTGCAGACCTACAAAGTTGTCTCTACAACACATGTATTAAATAGCCATACTTTCACTAAGGTAGTCAATTAATTGAGCACCTACTGTGTGCCCGATAGTGTGATAGGAGCTGCGTATAAAATGGTGAATAAGCTTCAGCCCTGCTCAAAGTACCTCCAGTCCAATAAGAGCTGGCTGATGTCCACAGGACCAAGGACAGGGTGATTGGCATCCATGAGAGAAACTTAACAGGATCTCCAGGAGTCAGACAGAGAAGGTTTTCTGCAGCAGAAGATAGTACTTCAGAGTCCTAAAGAAAGTAATAGACTTAGGCAGGTAAAGATGAGGAAGAAACTTGAAGTCCCTATCCCCTCCGGCCACAGCCTCTGCCCACCCACCTCATAAGTCTGGCCATGAGCTGAGTTCATGAAAACCGCACAAGTGTACTTGCCTGTGTGGGAGTTGGATGGGGGTAAAGGATTAGACACCTGAAAATGAAAATAAACGCTTTCCCTCTTCCAGAACTTGTTATAAAATCTGACTTTCTGATTGGCAGCTTAGAGAACCATCAGCATCTTCTGTCAGGACAAGTGAGGTCAATCTAAATAGTTTATCAAATGTGTAGAATACCTACTGTGCACTGGGTTGTGGGAGATGGGACATAAATCAGATATGACCAGATAGAGAAGAGACAAGAGAGATAGAAAAGGGTCCCAGGGTGGAGTAAAAGAAGGAAGGAAAAAGGTCTAGAGCAGGTTAGGTGACCCAGCAGCGGTTTGCTAATGTACCTGTTGATTTTTATCTGTGGACTAGCAACTTGATCTCTTCCCAGACCAAGCAGGAAATAGATACTTGGAAAGAGAAGGGATATCAGCAGAGCATTATAAGGCTTTCTGGTCTGTTGTCTCTGACATGCTCCAAATGTGGGATAAATACTCTGTGGTGTGATGCGCCATTGGAATATGCTTTGTAAGCCAAGGAAAAGCTTAGCTGACCCATTTAGATTTCTTCTGGACCTGGGCCTGAGATTCAACAAAGCATAAGTGAGATGTGGGCAAAGGAATCTTCAAAGGGGTCTCAGAGGTTTCAGTTCCACAAACATCTTCTCTAAGGCACACAGTTAAGTCACAAGAAGGTATCAAATACTAAAATGTGTCATTCCAGCTTTGTGTGTTTGCATGTATGTGTGTGTGTATGCACGTGGTGGTGTTGGCCATGTGCAACTTTTGGTGAATGGCAGACTTTTGTCCACTTTTACCTGGCTCAAAACTAAAGAGCAGAAATGTCAATCAACTCCTTATACAGCCACCCAATCCATTCCACGCTGTTTTGAAGCTCTTTTATAGAAATTTAGAGCTGGGGGTTGGGGCATAGACATTAAATGAGAACCTGTTGATTAGGATGTTTAGCATGTGCTGGGTGCATTCATCAATGATAACAAAAGTCAAAGAACTCTTTCAAATTCCTCGTTTTACAAATAAAGAAAGAAGTCAGTTAGGTAAATTATTCTAAGTCACATGCTGCTTATGCTTTCATGTATATATTTTATGTACACATTCATGCAAATCTTGCTGACCACCTTCCTGGTGCCAGGTGTTGTGTGCAGGGTGTTGGGCAAACCCAAGTACTAGAAGGTTGTTATCTAGACTTCTAGTGTAGTGCTCTTCTTTTATATGCCGGAATTTACATTTAAGATTTTTTAAGTTAGAGGCATCATTCTCAGCGTCATCTTTATGAGGGGCCTTGCAGTCATGGAAGAATGATCTCATTTCTTCATCATGATCTCTGTACTCCCTCTGAATATGCAAGCATTTTATTCAAATGGCAAAATGGGGAGAAAATATTTTGAGCACAAAAGATAAAATTATTATGAATTTTAGGCTTGTAGCTTTTAAAACAATCAAGATGGGTAGAATGAAACACATTTAACAGTTTCAAGTGCAGTTTGCCATATTATTTCATTAGATTATTGGGTATTTTGTTATGTTAAAGAGTCTAGCCAGTTAACAAACTTACATGCCTCTTTCACAAATTATATTTCCAGGATGACATTTCAAGCTATTGAAGTCTGAGTTAATGAAGTTATCTGTGGATCCTTGCCAGGGAATTCTAAATCAGAAGACATGAATGAGGGCTGAATCCAGTCTTTGGTTATATTTGGTTTGGCTTTCAGACTGTTGGTCCACACAGTTTTAAAAAATTTTTAGTAACTTAAAAGCAACACTTAAAAAATCAGGAAATAGGAATAAAGACTCTGACTTCTAAAAAAATGTCAGAAGTTCTTGGACTAGTGAGCCGCATTCTCATTCACTGATGGTATGAATTGTTGAGGGCTATGTACAAGGTGGCCTTTATAGACAGGGTAAACACTCCCCACAGTCCACCTCATGCCCTCTTCTCTATACCTATCTGCTTCATTCATTTCATTCGTTTACCTGACAGGCCCTGTTGGCATTTGAGTTCATGGCTTTTGCTTCATATCAGGGGTCAAAATCTTTATAAAGCCACATGGAGATTTCCAAAGAATTTTCTCAGGGTGTTAAATGCAAAATGATTCTTGATGGTCAACAGGATTAGAGTGAAATATGCATTCATTTGCTCAATGTATATTATTGTCTGCTGTGTTCTAGACATGGGCTAAGAATGGAGGAAACTGAGATAAATAAGGCTCAGCCCCTACAGAACCCTATAGTCTAGTGAGGGAGAGAAACAAAGTGATTAGAACACAGTTTATCCAAATGTTATGATGAGTCACGGTAGCACAAAGGTGGGGGCAACCAAGACCAATTCTAATCGGGTAATTTAAGGAACTTTAATAGCGCAAACAACAACTGAACTGAATGATCAGGGTTCAACTGGAAAAACGGAAAACACTCCAAGTTAGTAAAATGGGCAGTCTCATGACATGAATTGATAACCCAGGGATGGTGGTGTTAAAACATGACCCCAGAATTTTTGCCACTCCTCCCATTTAAGGGCATGGTCTGTGTCCCCACCACCCATCTGAATCTGAGTGGATTTTGGACTTTTGTAACTTAGAGAATAGTGGGAAGTGATGCAGTATGACTTCAGAAGCTAGAACATAAAAGGAAGATTCAGCTTGTTTGCTGAGTGGAACACACACATTTGGGGCCCTGAACCACCACGAAAGCAGACTGACCACGCTGAGGCTGTTACACTGTGAGGAGCGGAGCCACATGTCAAGCTGTGTGTGGCTGCTCTAGCAGCAGTCCTAGTCTTTGAGCCATCACAGCCCAGGCACCAGAGGTATGAGCAAATAAAATTTAGGTGATTCGAACCCCTAGGTGTGGAGTCATCCCAGTCTTTGAGTTTTCCCACCTGAAGTCTCAGATATTCAGGCAAGAGATGAACCATCTTGGCTATACCCTGTCTAGATTCATGACCCATGGAGTGGTTGTTTTAAGTCACTGAGTTTTGGGTAATTTGTTACACAGCAATCGTAATGAGAATTACAGGTTATGGAATTGCTAAGAAGCCAAACAAGACAGTGAGGCATCCCATAGATTAGCAATGGCAGGTAATGCAGCTATAACACCCCTAGGCCAGACAAACAGAGTATTTGGTATTGATGAGGCTCAGGGTTACCTGGCAGGAGTTAGAACATGGCAGCCTTTTCCAAAAGACTGAAAAATGGAAGAAACAGCTTGGGGAGAAATACCCATTTATTTCTCTTTCATGCCCTAATATCTTCTGCTATTGCCTCCCATTGGCCTAACCCATCCAGAAGCCTACAAAACACTGCCTGCAAGGGTCTTGAAGAATGAGTAGAGGGTCACTAGACAGGTAGGAGGGCTAGCATTCCAGACAGAAGGAACAGCAGAAGGCACATGGACAGCATGTTCAGGAAATGTCAATTAACTCTCTACAATTGGAATGTAGTAGGGATTGTTATCCCCACTGTATAGACAAGAAAACTGAAGTTCCAAGAGGTTAAGTGTGGTGGTCATTTGTCATGTTGGGAGTCACCTGAACCACAACATCTTCATGTTTGCGGGAATCCTCTATTGTAAACATCTTGGTGGGAGGAGAACACTGTAAATCAGTATGGAAACCAAAGGGGCTGACCCCATCTCTGTCAGAGCTGAATGATCCCAACTGGACATGTTTACCCAGAACTTGGAATACTGAGTAATACAAATATTGAGGGTTGAAAAATTATCCATAGCATCAGTGATGGCATTGGGAGTCCAGCACCACTGGAAATGAATGTCCAGGGGCAGCCTCTGAACCCTCCTGGTCTTGATCTTGGCCCTTTTACCTGCTTTCTGATCTTTCTGGACTCTTGCTAATTTTCTGAATCTGATCCTCCAGCTTCCAGTTGATCCTTTGAACTATCCAATACTTTGACGACAAATGCCTTTCCTGCTACGTGCTAAGGCATTTGTTCTAAGATTTAAGTTAGAGTCCATTTCTGTTGCTTGCAGTCAGACAATACTACAGTAAGTAAGAATTTGTATTCTTCACCACTATTTATAACATTATTTTGAAAACAGTAGGTAGATGGTAAAGTGAAAATAATCCAGATGACTCTAGATACCTAAGTGTAATGCAGATCTTTCTGAACTTGCTCATCACAAAAGGGACATCACTTAATAAGGGAAAAAATTAAATTACCAGCTAACATTTTATTAAGTACTGTAATCGTTTCCTATAGCTGCTGTAAAAAATTATTAAAAACTTGCTGGCTTAAGTCAACACATATTTATCATCTTACAGTTGCAGAGGTCAGAAATCCGCAACATCTCTGGGCTCACATCAACGTGTCAGTAGGGCTGTGCTTTTTCTGGAGGCTCTAGGTGAGAATCCGTTGTCTTGCCTTTTCCAGCAACTAGAGGCGATCTGCATTCTTTGCCTAGTGCCTCCTTTTCATGTCCAAAGCTAGCAATGGCAGGTTAAGTCTTTCTCATATCTCATCACTCTGAAACTGAGTCTTTTGCCTCTCTCTTCCACATTTAAAGGATACTTGTGATTATATTGGGCCTTCCTAGGTGATCAGAATAATCTTAAAGTCAGGATATTAGCAACCTTAATTCCACGTGCAACCTTAATGCCTCCTTGCCAGGTAGCATAACAGACTCTCAGGTTCAGGGATTAGGATATAGAAATCTTTGGGAGGTTATTAGTCTATCTACCACAAACACTTATTATTTGCCAATTTTCGATGTACTTCACTTAATCCTCATCACAACCCCTTGAGGTAGGAGCTGTTATTGTTCCCGTTTTACAGACAAGGCGACTGAGACTGAGAGAGAATAGCTGGCCCAAGGTCACATAGTAAATGGCAGACCAGGCACTCAGTAAAAGGCCTGTCCAGCTCTGCTAGTCAATTCTCTGAACTCATTCTATTCTTTCCCATCTTAAGGCCTTTATATATGTTGTTCCCTCTGCTCAACCCTCACTCCCCTGATTCTTCATCTGGTTACTTTCTTATCTGTCAAACTCCTACGTATATATCACTTCCTCGGGGGCCCTCTCTGATACCACAGGTGATGCCAGGCCCCTCTACTGCATGTATTGTGATTCTGCTTGATTGTTTGTGTGCATTTCTGCCTTTTCTCAGAATAAAATGCCCTGCCTTTATCAGGATCCACCACGCCGGCCTCTGTACTCCTTCAGCCTCACCTCTCCCTCCAATTTCTCCCTAACTCTGGCCATTCTCACCTTTTTACAGCATGTTGAAGTCACCAAGGTCTTTCCCACCTCAGGATCTTTGCACACATCTTTCCTTAATCTCACTATGATTTGTAACAAAACAATACAAGTGACAGCAATTTGAGTCAACTGCTTTCCATTTTGGCCTAATTACCATACAGTCAAAAAAAAATAGTCAAAACACATGTCAGATTAGCGCATGTGAGCTTTATTTGATTACAACAGTAACCTCCATTCTGTGTGCTAACCTTCATGGCTGGTTACACATGTAAAATGGTTGTCTGCTCACAACTTAAAGACATCAGAGGGAATGCTGGGTGTTAAGAGACTTGGCAAATTATCCAATGCATTGATTTCTAGCAGTAAGGAATGGTTAAAGCTGTGATGGCTATTTTAGAAGGTCTGTCTCTATACCTACTTTCTTTGCTTCCAAAATTCTAGCCATGAGAGAGAGTGGGGGGAAAGAGAAAGGAACGGGAAGAAAAAAGAATGGGATTTATATAAACATGATAAATCTGTTCTATTACCTACATTACACCCTGGACGCATTTAAAAAAACAACAAAACTCTCAATTCAGAACAATTGCTGCAAATCACACATCCCTGATTATATGGCAGTATTCCTGGTGGGAAAGCCAGAAGTAGTGAAGGATGGATTTTAGCATGTCCTATGTGCTTATTTATGGTGCAGCACATCATCAAACAACACTTCACAGGCTCTAAGCTGGCAAACTGGAGGGCTTTGAAGAGAAATAATGAGCTGAGAGGTTCATGACATGCCATTAAAAAGTTTGTGATTGGATTTGGAAAATCAGATGGGTCTCCAAGGGAAAGGGACCAGTTCCGAGCCATTGCACTTAGAATATTTTTGAGCCCCAGAGCAGATATTTATGAGAAGGGAGAGTTGTTTTTGTCTCAAATCCAGGTTCTGACTCTGATGTGTAGTGAGGAAGCCGCTTTGCACTGCAGACCTGAAGTCCCGGAATATCCATGATGTCACCTTTTTCTACTGATCTGCCTGCCACTGCACAGAGGCACGCTATTAGCTCTGTGATGTTTTAGCTTAATTCTCCCACATGTGGGTTGCAATTCTAGCCAAAACAAAGTCGGCAGGAGATTTTATAGCCACTGAATTGCTCAAGGTGCTACAGGCTCAGTGAAATCAGGAAATTAGGTTGGGATGCATGAACAAAAAGATAAACAGAGAGAAAAGACATCAGAATGGTGGGATTTGAGGTTGCCTGGTATGTGATTTCCAAATCAGGAATCAGGCCTTTGATTTTCCAGGGGTAATTTGATGCTCTGGGTTTTCACCTTTGAGATTTTAGTGCTTGTCTAGCATATATGATAGAAGAAAGTACCCCGTTCCAGGTGGCGAACCAGGAGTCCCTCTCACTAAATTAGAAAGACATTTTAGGATATGAGATCATGAAATAGAATAGCATAGGAAAAGAAAAAGAAAAGAAAATCACATATATGCAATAACACACAACTAGCGCAGCACAGGATGAATTTGTGGTTGAGCCATTTTTTTCCATTGCAGATGACACTTTAACTCTTTGAATCCCAGAGTCCTCCTGCACATACAAAGCATGAAAAGATGTTTCTGCAGCTGCTACCACAAAGCCAAGCTGCGCCTCAGGTTGCATTAAGAAGGTCGAGTGCTCTTGGTTAGCATTCTGATTCTGAACCTGCAGTTCTTTGCCTGAGATCATTCTGCCTAGCTCTCTTCTCCCCGGAAGCACCGTAATAAAATAAGCCCACGACCCTTGCTCTCAGATCTTTTGAACGAACAATGGTGCTGGGTAATCACACCATAAGGGACTATTTGTGACTATTAGGGAAAAAAGGGAGGGGGTAAAATGTTATGCTAATCAAAAGCAACAACTGTGATTTCTTCTTCAGCATTCTTCACAAAAGTCACAAGGATGTTGGTACATCTTCAAGCCTATGCCAGACAAATTCTGAAATTTAAAAGTATTTGTTTCATATGGGCAAAGCTTTTCCCTTTTTCCCCTTTTCTTCTTCTTTACACTGTGGGAAAATGAACTTATTTTCAGTCACCCCTGACATCTGACCACTCAACTGATCACGAGGACACTGTGGTAAACCACAACTCAACTTGAAATTATCTCTTTTAGACTCGGTTCCTGTACTTTGGATGGCACCATCCTTACTACCCAACCTTGGCTTTTTTCTATGGAGATTCCATTTTCACTTTCCTCCTTTTACTCAAAGTAAGTGGTCTTGCCGTAAAGTCTCTAGCTGGGCTTGTCCTCACAATAAACTGAATGCAAAAATGACACCAGTTTTCCCAGCCAAAACCCCAAAAGTGGCCCATTTACACAATGTGTCCTTCTTTTAAAAAAAAAAAAAAAGCATAAAAACCTTAAACATCCTGCAAAGTGGGGAGGAAAAGCCAAGTCTCTTGATTAATATCGAGATGATACAGCAGGGTTTCTACATATTCCTTCTGTTTGAATCATCTTGTTTTTTGTAGCTGTTTTACACCTCCAGGATCCTGCCATCTGCCCACTCTAAAGAAACACAGCAAAGCAATCCAAAAACAATGGCTGGAAGGAAATTACTGTGATCTAACCCAAGAGATCAACTTGTCTGCACCCTTTCGGTTACTGCTACTCTTCCCGGAGAGAATACAGTGTGGTATGGCCCAGAGGTTCATGCTATGGTGGGGCTACCTCCTAATAAGCCCCCCTGGTGCCTGTCACACCATCAGGCTGACAACAGGGAACATGGTGTACGGATCTGGCTGCCCTCCTGGCTGAAGAACAAGGAGGAGGAGGGAGCAGGCAGCGCCCTGGGCAGTTATGTTCTAATCATATCTGGTGTGTGTCACTGGAATATAGGTCAGCATTTGCTGTACAACTTGGGGCAGGCTGGAAGCATGTGGACCCCGGATTAGGCCCAGGAACCCCCACCCCCACTCTTTTCCTGCCTAAAACAAGTTAAGCCCAAAAAGCATTGAGAGAGGCCATCGGGACAGACAAAACCAGCCTTTCCATTTTGCACGCAAATGCTGGGGAAATTTAAAGCTTAGCAAAGGCGTTATCAGTCCTGGGGTTGGGCCAAGATGCAGGCTGAAGTTCAGCTGGCCAGGCCAAACGCAGCTGCTGACTATTCAGGCTTCCCACAGGGACTTTTCCTCAACCCCTGATTTAGATAGTGAAATGGATGGGTAATGTGCACATAGCTGCCACGGGTGATAGGAGAAACAAAATGACTTTCAATTATGGAGCAGTTCAGGTGGAGGCAGAGAGCGCAGAAAAGGTCTTCTTTCCAATAGCAAAGTGAGGTGTCCGTTAAAGAGCTGCTGGCCTTGCAGAGAGATTATTACTTTAAAGGAATATTGGCAAATGCTTTAGGCTGAACATTTGGGCTTGGTTACTTCCGTTTTTCTTCACAGTTCATAGAGGGATAAAGGTATTACATGAATTGGATTTTTCCTGTGAATTAAAACATCGATGCTCTGATTTTTGGTAATAAATGTTGCCAAGTTAGTGTTGAGCAGGCAGAAAGGAGGAATAGGACTAAGGCTTTGCTTTTGGGGAAATGCAAAAAAAGGTTCACAAAAAATGTCCCATTGATTGTCCAAGGTCACTGGACTATGCATGCTCAAAATGGAACTCAAGACTCCCAAACCGCAGTGTCTGACTCATTGATTGTCCTTTGACTAAACCAATGAAAATAAAATGGGTTAGCATAGTGTATTGTTCCAGGACAAAAAGTTCCGAAGCCAGCAAAGCTTCAAGGAAAATGGGATTTTCTTTAATTAGGCTGGCATTGAATGCCCCAGTAATAATCTTGTAAATGTGAATTTATCATCTGCAAAGTAGGCATATTTGTAATTTCCTAGCATGCAAGTTAAATTAAAATTTAGTATCTCTTATGTTCCTGGCACTGTGCAAGGCATTTCCCCACACATTATATGATTTAACCTTCACAAGAACCCAGAGAGTCAGATATTATTATCACTGTTTTACTGATGAGACTTAAACTTATTAATGTTCTACTTGAAGTGTAACTGTGGAGCTGGTATCTGAACCCAGGTTTCCTCACTCTCTTGTGGTTTTTACAGCCCTTCAGCTGCTTCTTTCAAATAGCATCTTGTCCTGTGTAATTCATATCGAGGTTGGTTGCTATGAAGTTTAAGTTTCTAGATGAGACAAACTATGAGATAAGAACAGAGATTTTTTTTAATTACCTACTTAGACTATTTTGCTCGAATATGAAGATTCTAAAATGTAGATGAATTGGTCATAAAAGTTAATCTTTCCTTCTACTTAAACAGTGCATAAGTTTATAAATAAATGCTGTGAGGAAAACATTATACAACCTGATTAAAATCTAGTCTGGTATTTTTAATGCATTGAAATATCTGAACATAAAATACTTTGGACCTTATAAGAAGAAAATATTGGCTTAAAAGTTGGAAGACTAAAGATGTTAGCAAATACGTGATTCAATGCTAAGTGCATAGTGACAAGGAAGGAAGAGGAAAGTAAATTTAGCCAGCATCTTAGTTGGAGGGGTTGGATGCTAACCTTTCTTAAGACAGAGGAAAAGGACATTGGGTAATCTCTTCTCTATTTTTTTGCCTTTCCAGTTTAAAAAAGGAAAGATATGGGGATAAGAGAATTAAGTTAAAAGTTCTAGGAGTACAGAGATGAAAAATAGATCGCACCTTCCATCAAGGGTCTCCTGGTCCAGGAGGCAGGCAGACACATAAAACATGATAGAGGAAAACATAGGAATATGGGTAAGGCACAAAAACAAAGCAGAAGAGGAAGTAATGACAGAGAGAGAGAGAAAGAGAGACAGAGAGAGAGAGAAGTAAAGAGGAAAATTTGAGCTGGAATTTAAAAACTTTGACCAAATAGAAAATGGAACCACAACAACAAAAAAGTCTGTACAAATGCACAGAGCATGAAATGTGCTGACATTTTGGGGCCTAGAAGGAATCTGATATTGCTGGAGGGGAGAACAGGAAGGACTAAGTGTGGAGAAATGAACTAGTGAAGCAGTTAGGAGGTGGGATCTTGGATGTGATACGGAGAGCCACTGATAGGTTTTTAAAACCGATTTCAGTTTCCAAAAAATTACTCTTGTGGTGGTGTCAAGAATGAATGGTTGATCATCTGATCAACAAAATGAAAAGCTGGTTGTTTCAAAAAAAGTAATTAAGTAGATGAACTCCTGGCATGAGAGATTTAAGATGCAGAAATAAACAGTGCTAGACATGAAAAGGGACATTGAAACAGAGAAAGTAAATATTTAAAAATCATAAGAGAATCACATGAACAACTTTAGGCCAATATATTTAAAACTTTAGATACATTGTATAATTTTTAGAAAGCATAAATTATGGAAATTAAGTTGAGAAAAAATTGACATTAAATAAACCTATAACCAGCAAGGAAAAAATTTAATTCAATAGTCAAAAGTATCCCACAAAAGAAAACTAGCTCCAGAAAACTGTGCAGGCTTTTTTTCTAAAAATTCAAGGCAGAAATAATAACTCCTAATAACCACTCCAGAAAATAGAAAAATATTTTACAAATATTCTACAAAACTATTATAACCCTGATGTCAAAACCAGGCAAGTACAGAATGAGAATCAACCTCACATACAAATAGAAATTCCAAAATGCTAAATAAATGCTAGCAAACAATCCAAATTATGTGTATAAATATCATAGAAAATAAGTCTTACATTACGTGTTAAGAATTTAACATTAGAAAATCAATTAATGCTTTATCACAGATATATGACAATAAATAAAAACATTCAGTAAAATTTTACACTTAGTCATGATCTTTTGAAAAAAAATCTTTGCCAAATGGTTTGAATCATAGCTCCATGATTTATTAGTTATTAAATTTTAATTTGGATAAAAAAATCTAAGCTTTGTATGAAAACGGAAAAGAATAAATTAGAAAGGGAAAGAGAGCAGAGGCTAAGGGAATAATTAGGAGGAGGTCGTTGTGCCAAATCTAGATACAAGATTCGAGATGTCAAAGGCTGGAGAAAAGCTCCAATGCCAGGGACAGAAGAGAGGGTGGATTTCAGCGATAATTAAGAGAGAAGACTGATAGAAGCTGATGATTGATTGGATGTGGGAGGAAGGTTGTAATGAAGAGAAAAGAGTCTATTATGACTCTCAGCTTTCTAGAGGTGGTGGTTGGGTTGATGGTAATTCAATTAACCAAAATAGAAAATACAGTTTGAAGACTGGTCTGAAATAAATTAGCAAGTATTTCTTGCATGAGAAGGAAATAACTATTTAAGAGAATTTAGTGCCAGTAACCTAAAAAAGAAAAAAAAAAAAAGGCTTTTGCCATCACCTGATTTCAATTAATATCAAGAGACAAAAACAAAAACAAAAAAGCATTATGAACTTTTAAAGCCCAAGCTAGTACGGGGCCAGGCAGAGTCACCACTTGATATAGATTTATTGCACTAGCCCAAAGCTGCCAGCAGTTTACTCAGAATACAGATAGAGGAGTTGAGGGTTTTGGATAGCCATTGGATAGCCAGTTTCACAGACAGGAAGACAAGAACAATGGTTACCTTGGAAGTACATAGAAAACGTAGAGTTAAGTATTGCCTAATAATGGCAACGTTACCAATAAAAATATTTTTAACTTTGAAAACAGATGAAAGAGGGAAAGGAGGGAAAGATGTCTCCATTTTCTTACGTCTTGCTCTATCATATATTTCATTATGTTTTTATACATAGTTATATTTTTGGGTAAATCATTAAGATTTGTTCACAAAAGATTAAATTTTGTAGGAAATAACAAAATATATTATTTTCGTCCTCAATAATTTCTCTGTGCCCAAGGCACTGTGCCCACCAACTAGCAGCCACCAGAATTGCCCTTTTTTCTTCCCTTTTCCTTTCTCCAATTTGCCCTCTCCATTTGATATCCATGTTTGTCCCAGCCATTGTGCTATAACTTGAATGTGTATCAAAATCTGTAGAAACCAAACCAAGTCACTATTTTATTATGTATGTGCAAAATATTAAGAAAGTTGTTGGCTAAACATTTCCACCCAGCCTGGGAAAAGAATGGACAGTACAGAATGTGGAAGACCACTTCCAAAGTGGTAATATCCAGCTGAAGGCAGCATAGGGCAGCTGCTGAGATGTTTCGCTAATAACAAGACAGTTGAAAATGATGATAACTTCATCTGGCTTTAAGGAAATTCATTCAGGACAAGTTGGGTGCAGAGTACTAGAAAAGTCTGAGTGTCTCATCTAGAGATTGGGTAACTATTTCATCACTGTCTGGTGCTTGCCTTTCAACCTTTGGAACACCATATTTCAGATGGCATTACCCAGTGACCAAGCTCAAATCAGAGGGAGAATGTTCTAGAACCCACCACCAGGCACAGTCTCCTGCTGATCCAATCCAAGTGGCAAGATCCACAGCAGGACAAAGGAACTTTGGAAAGGGACTTGAAAAGAGTTCAGTTACTCTGTGGTTAACCCATCAAAGGCATCTTCCTGTAACCCAGAGGACAGCAGGCCTCGACATGTGCTGGCCATTTGGAAAACAGATTCATACAGAGCAGATCAAACATTTCAGGAGAGCCCCTTGCCTTGAAAGGATGGAGCCTTATGAAAATCATTAAGCAATTCGTTGATATTTATTTGCTTACACTGTGCTTCAGCAAAGCAAGCAGGAGATGAGGATGAGAGCCATTGACCCAGTTTCAGAGGCTCTTCTTCAGAAAAGGATTGCCTTACATGTCTGATTTTAAAGAGCCTTTTAAGAAGACATCCTACCACAGAGCTGGCATAGGGAGGCTGTCTTGCCTTCCTTCAACTGTGTATTAGGTTAACAGCCACCTCAAGCTTCTTAGAAACCTCGAAATCCCCAGGCAGTTAGAGAAATTCCACAGAGCTAAGAAAACCCTCTGCAATCTCAGAGCTTTAAGCAGAAAAAAAATATTTCCAAGTATCTTCCTTTCTCAGTCTGTGCCACTTTGTGTAACCTACTCCCAGCTTCATAAAACATAGTGGCTTCTCAGCGTGCCCAATAATCTGTCCTTCCTAATGAGCCAAACTCTTAATTCATGGCTCAGCTCCCATGAGCCTGGAAATGAACAAGGAGCAAGTCCCTGTTTTCACTTTGAGAGTTACCAGGTTATTGTGCACAAATTCCTTCTAAACCAAAGTAATTCCACTGTCCGATAAAAGGGACTGCGCTTGCTTTAAAGTTTAAGGAAGTAGCCCCTCACGTCCATCAGCCTCCAGCCTCAACTCCCCGTTTACTCAGATGCAAAATTCCTGTAATCAGAATAGGGCTCAGCAGAATGCCATCATTCCTACACTTTGGGCTTTCAAATGGTGTGTTTGTTTCATCTATGCTATGGAGGGGGGATGCCAAAAGCATAGCCTCCAAGGCTCTGGGAAGTTAGGGAGGCTGCTGGCTCAAGGAAATTGGGCTCAGCTTTGCCTAGAACATAACAGAGATTGCAAATCTATCCTCAAATATTCAACACATATGTTCTAAAATTCATTAAGTTCCAAAATAAAAAAAAAATCCAACATTGGTTCTTGTACAAAGCAGATATTCAAGGAATGCTTGTTGACTGTTGAATCTGTTCGCTGATAAATATGAGAAATACAGTCTGGTTTGTATCACATGGTAGCTTAAGTTCCTAGGAAGACATCTTTCCCTGGTTTGCCTTTATACAAGTTTTAGAAAATGAATTACCTAAACCCTGCCTGTCTTCGAAGAATTTTTCCTTATAAAAACCTTTCCAAAACTCTCCCCTTTATTATTTTGGGGGAAACAACTGTCACCTGACTTTAAATTGTTAATTAATCTTTTGTTACCACTTTAACTACGTAGTCCTCAGTGAGAAGAATTCTATTTTATTATTTACTTACTTTTTTTTTTTTGGTAACTTCTTTGGGATCCAACATGGTTCCTGCACAAAGCAGTGACTAAATAATTGCTCACTGGTTGATAGATTTGTTCATTGATAGATAATAGAAATACAGTCTCATTTGTGCCATATAGCAGCCAAGCTTGCAGTACACAAAAAGTGTCATTCTTTGCTAATTTCTTACAAGCCCACACTTAGATGAAATGTCTTAGAAAGTCTTTTCTGTGGTCTTAAGTTAGCTTTGGACATCAGTATTTAAGAGGAAATAATGTATTTTATGAAATAAAATAAGATTGCAAGTATATAAATATCACCACAAATATTACAACACTGCTATAGCATTTTCTGTTGTTTTCCAGAGACATTTGTAAATTCCTAATAGGCTCATGACATCCTTTTCTGTAGTAGACAGAGGCACCTTGGTTATGGCAGTTCCTTTGTAGATGAATGAATTAGGCTTTTCAGACAAGACCTAACCTATGATACTTTTGTATTGAAGGAAGGAAGGGGAAGAGGGATGGGAGGGAGAGAGAGAGGAAGGAGAAGTATGAAAGGAAAAGAAAAAAGAAAAGGAAGGAAGAAAGGAAGGGTGGAAGGGAGGGAAGGAGGACATACAAAATTTGATCACTTGTTAACTACTGACATGTTCACATAACAAATATGCCAGTATAGGACGTTTAAAAGAAAAAAATACCAACCCTAGAAATATAATTTGAAGACCTTTCCCTCGTAAGACTTTGTTATCATCAATGACAACTTTATCCAACTTGATCTTATTTTCAAGTATAAGAAAAACACTCTCCAGTAGTCTACCTAAATTTTAGAACTTCTAAGTAGGACTGTACTTGGCAGTGCTTCCAATGGGCATGTATTTCAACAACAACAAAAAAAGCATGGAAGACAGCCCTTTCTAGATGCTTGTCCTTATCACTACTGGGACAACAGCTTCCGTCACAGCATTTATTGAGTCCTTGCAGTGGACTCTGCAGGCATCATCTCATTTCATCACTCCATCAAAGCAGGGGCCGTCTGCTTTAGCTGCACAGGCCTGAAACATGCTAAGCGTTCAATACCTATTTGTTGAATAACTGAATTATTATAACAGCGCTGTGAAATAACAGCATGGTGCACATTTAATGTATGAAGAAACTGAAGTGTGAATAGACTAATTGAATTGTCTGAGATCTTGGTAGAGCCCTGACTTGCCCTGCTGCCTCTCTGACTAGCACTTGTGCTGAGCAACCATTTACCTTGGTACCACCCTCCTCGTTATATCTGGAGGGCTACTATCAAGGGTAGCCCTTCTTTTCTTATAGGTTGAAGAAACTCTTTTCATCCCTAGAGGATTAGCTAAAAAGAAAGCTAAACCATCAAGGCTTATAAAATAGTGTTTCCCTGTGACCTTTTTCCTAAATCAGGAAATGGTTACTTAAGCCCCATAAAGACGGCTCAGAACTCCACCTCCTCCTCCTTTATCAAGACTTCCTTGACTTGGAAAGTGGTTTCTATGACAAGAAGTGTGCCAGCAGTTTTAACAGGCTGCCAAAGCCTCCACCTCTTTCTTAAAGGAACCAGGGCTTTTTCTTCTCCAGAACTTTGACACACTTTAGCAAAATCCAACTATTTTCAATGTTATACTATGGTTTCTTCAGAATATTTTAGAAACCATTCCGTATCTTAAGTAGTATTTAACATAGTACAGGGGTTCACTAGCAATCATTCCATAAATATTACACTTAAAGATGAAAAATTTCTAAAGAGGTAAATGGATATTGATCAGAGTCAAGCAAAATTTTCATATAATTTCTTAATTAAGTAAATGTATTATATTTACATACACAGCAGCCCAATTATAACAAGAGCTCAAGATGGCACATGACTTCCAAATCTAAAACTCATTTGCAATCATTCTACAATATGAATAGAGAAGCTAGCCCACAGTAGCTCACACTTGTAATCCCAGCACTTTGGGAGGCTGACGTGGGCAGATTACTTGAGCAAAGGAGTTTGACAACAGCCTGGGAAACATAGCGAAACCCCATCTTTACAAAAAAATTCAAAAATTAGATAGGCATGGTGGTGGGCCTGTAGTCCCAGCTACTCAGGAGGCTGAGGTGGGAGGATCACTTGAGCCTTAGAGGTTGAGGCTAGAGTAAGCAGTGATAGCACCACTGCGATCCAGCCTGGGCAACAGAACAAGACCTTGTCTCAAAAAAAAAAAAAAAACAAAAAAAAACTCTCTCTCTCTCTGTGTGTATATATATATATATGTGTGTCTGTGTGTGTGTGTGTGTGTGTATGATAAAGAGAAAAAATTATCTATATATTGGTCCACATTAGTCATTTTTACTGAATACACACAGTGACAAAAATGGCATATCAATGAAAACAATCTCTAGGGGAAAAAAAATAAACTTTGTAATACCAGTGGAAGAATTTTGGGATCTAGATAGAGGGGTGGATGGAGTGGGGTTGTATAAATTGACTTAACCACATTCTTAATCTTGCAGTTGAGATGATAATATTATCCGGAAAAGTGCTATTCATTCGTATTGAGTAATTCATTATATGTAAACCACACAACACAATGTCTGGCATGTGGGCTTGGTGTTTTGCTTCAGCTGTCCATGTGGGTCATTCACCTAGGATATTCCTCAAGGAAAACTTTATAATAAAATCAGTCATTCTCATGTGCTTGGATACTAGCATATGACCATATTTGTCACTAGTGGAATTCATTCTGGATCTATGTTAGGGATTTTATGTGAAACACAATAAAACACCAATTGCCAAATATATCCACCCCTCCATGTCCACCCTAATGAAATCTCACCTATCTGCAAGACTTATCTTGAACACCACCTTTTCCATTAAATTTTTCCTGGCCTTTCCTACAAGCAGATATATTTTCTTGCTGTCTTGAGCATCTTAAAAACTTTGACTTTTACCCCTCTGATGATACTGACCTTGTTCTGCCTGCTTTGTTACTATCTCTTTGCCTTATCCCCTATTAGAATTTAAGACTCTTGAAACTCAGGACGAACTTTATCTTTGCATTTCTTATAGGCTGAGCACAGGGTGTTGAACCTAAGAGCTCAATAAAAATGTGTTGAGTTGCAGTGAATTGTGACCCACCCTGGCTACCAGGCCCTCAGCCAGCTTCAGAGTGCAGGACACAATAGGTCCTTGTATTCACTGCTGTGCGCACCCACAAACATACACTAAGCACCTGGAAACAAGGGGACACTTAGTTTCTTGGCAAATATTCGCCCTCCCAGGGTGTCTTCCCTTTTGAAGAGGCTCCTTTGACAGCTGGCCTGCTTCTGGTTCGATGGGGCACTCCCTGGAATGGCCCATCACTGCAGCAAATGGCCAAATTCACCGTGCCAGAAACCAAGAGAAGAGAAGGGTCCAAGTATGAGTGTCTCAATGCCAAGAATGTGCTCCAGACTTATAAATGAGAGGGAAGCAGGGAGCATTGTAATGAGGGAAATGATGCTGAATTTGCACTAAAGCCTCCTCTTTCTCTCTTCCTCTTTTCCATCTGGTCCCTTTCTTCTCCCTCCCTGCTCCCAATCTCCCATTGTCACTTGGTCCTGCAGAGCTGGAATTCAAGCCTAATCCTTAGGGAGGGGCCTCCACTCCAGGGAGGTCAGGGCCATCGCCCACTTCCTCTGTGGGATGCGCTCACAAGATGCTGTGGCAGCAATGTTGGCTGCTCTTTATTAAATACAAATTGTACTGACCAGTTTCCAGGAACTTCAGTGGAAAGTTGATTCCCCCAAACCCTTAAGATATTTCCCAGATCCTGAAAGGATTATTAATATCATTGTTATTATTTACAAAGCCCACATCATTTTTTAAAATATTTTCTTTAAAAAGCAAGATAGAGCATGCATAAGCATGCATCTTCCAGAATGCATCCTTAAATTCTGCTTCCTTCACAAGAATGAAATAACCTGTTGGATTCTGGTTGGGCAGCAAGACAGAAGGGAACAGGCTTATCCTTGAAGTACAAAACTGGCAAAGTTTCCAGATTTAGCAAGTAAAAATACAGGACACCCATTTGAATTTGAATTTCAGATAAACAACGCATAAGCTTCTAGGATAAGTACATCCCATGCAATATATGGGACATACATAGCCTAGAAGATTATGCGTTGTTTATCTGAAATTCAAATTTAACTGGTCATCTTTTATTTTGTCAGGAAAACCTAAGCCCAGGGGAAGTCAGGACAGTAAAGAGATTTCCACCAACAAAAGCTCCTTTTAAAGCCCTAGCTGAAAGGCTTTGGACGACATTTCAACTCAGGCCCTGCACTTTCCCTGGAGTGTGAGCTCAATGTCATAGAAAAACAACTGGGAGAATGAACATTCAGTGAACATTCTGCCCCTTCCTTGCCCTCAGCAGCCTGTGGCAAACTGCTCCCCCTTAACCAGGGAAAAAAGCTTTCTCTTTTAAGATGGCTTTCCCCCTCCCCTTTTACAGATTGGATTGTTTCTTGGATTTGCTGGAGAGCTGCTTTTGCTAATTGCTTGCAGACTTCAGTCCAACCCGGCCTGCCAATTGTGGAGGTGGTGTGGTGGGGCTGAGTGATAAAGAGTAAGGGGTTTGGAGGCAGACAGACCTGATTTAGAACTCCAGCTCCGCCACTTCCTCCTGTGAAACATCAGGCAGGTTGCTTAACCTCTCTGGGCCTCCGTTTCTGCATCAGTAAAATGAGGATGCTCCCAGGTGAGGTGACAGTAACACGGGATTGGAGCAGGCACAGCACTTGTCACAGTGCCTGACTCATCGTGGGTACTCCTTTAATTAATATTGTCTTCGGTATGTCACACATCACAGGTGACACCTGGAATTGAGTCTACTTGAGCCTGAGACTTGGAAATGGAAGAACAGATGTTCTAGAAGGCTGTCAAGCACTTGTAGACAGGAAAGGATGCCTTGGTTGAAAGATGGCTCCCCTGCTTTCACTAGGGGCCCTGCTCCATTCAGACTTACACCAGACTAGCCACCTCAAAGCCAATGGTCAGATCACAAAATTAACTTAAGTGAGGTCACCAGAAAAATTTGTTAGGAGTCAGAAGTCCACTTTAAGAAGTGGAAGTAAGAAGCTGGGCATGGTGCCATGCCTGTAGTCCTAGCTACTTGGGAGGCTGAAGTGGGAGGATCCCTTGAGCCTAAAAGTTGGAGTTTAGCCTGGGAAGCATAGTGATATCCTGTCTTTAAAAAAAGAAACAGAAGTAGAAGAAGGAGAAGTAGAGAGAGAGATGGAGAGAGAAAAAGATAACTCCTTGGCTTTACTGTTGAAAATCACCTTTCTGTCTATATGGGTGTGGGTGTAGTGGCCATGTGTCTGGATCTCGTCACCATTCTTCTGGTCATTGTTCTGGTCCTCTTCCCTCAGCTCCTTTGGAGGGTGGTTCAGATTTAGTTGTAGCTCATGTGACCCAGGCCTAAGCCAATCAGCTCATCAGATCCTCTGTCCCAGCAAGAGATGAGTGTAGAATTGGGCACCTGACTCAAGAGGAGCTAAACAATTGCAAGGAAAGCTGATCCTAGGCCTTGTCTGATGTTTAAAAGAAGGATGAACTTTCCCCTCCCAAACTCTGAAACTGCAAGTAAGAGAAGGTCTTAGAACCACCACAGACATCTCAAACCACAAATGCAGAGTCTTTTGAAGAATTAGAGTAGAAGGAACCCAGCCATCTGAGACAGACAGACAGACACACACACACACAGAGAGAGAGAGAGAGAGAAAGAGAGAGAGAGAAATCCTGTGACATCTTTTGAGTTCCTGTACCTATCCCTGAACTATTCAGTGGCAGGCCCAAATACATCCAATTTCTTTGTTTAATTCTGTTTGAGGCAGGCTATCTGTTACTTGCCGATACAGATACAGCATGTCTCCCTGGCTCCTAGTTTATTATTGTCTGCTTAGTGCTTGATCTTGGAATCTATTTGTAGCTACTAGTACTCTTTGAGCTCATCTTAACTTGCTTATTTACCGGCGGTGAGGGGTTTCAGCCTTAAGCCCCTTCCAGCCCTACACTCCTGTCCCCAAAAGTCACCTTGGGATGACAGGAAGGGAGAAATGGCTATTGGCTGGTTACTGTACAAGAAAGTGCCTGGCACTGTGCTGAGAAATTTATTCCACTAAATCCTCCAGCAACCCATTTTACAGATGAGGTGACTGAGGCCCAGAAACTGTAAGTTCCCAAGGACTGCCATAACCACCACACACTTGTGGCATAAACAACAGAAATGTATTTGCCCACTGTTCTGGATGCTAGAATTTCAAGAAAAGATGTCAGCAGGGTGTTTCTTCTGAGGCCTCTCTCTTGGGCTTGCAGATGGCCACCTTCTTGCTGCATCCTCACATGGGTTTTTCCTCTGTGCACACACATCTATATTCTAATCTCCTCTTTTTATAAGGAGATCGGTCATATTGAATTAGAGGCCCAACCCAATGACCTCATTTAACCTTAACTGGCTCTTTAAAGCCTTATCTCAAAATATAGTCACTTTCTGAGGTACTGAGGGCCAGGACTTCAACATATGAATTTGGGTGGGGGGAGGTGGGGACAAAGCTCAGCCCTATTTAAAAAAAATACTGTATGATTACAAAGGAGGGAGAAATTGCAGTAAGTGAGGGTGGGGTGAGAAATTAGAAGAGGGAATAAAGGGAACGGATATGGAATCAGGAAAGGCTTCAGGAAGATGTTTCCACGTAAGACTCAAACTGCCTGGGTGTAAATCCTGGCCTGACCACCTACTGGCTATATTGGTAGCCAACTGGCTATATTTAGCCTCAATTTCCTCATCTTTAATTAACAATTGTATGAATCATTAATTGATACTAAAATTGTATGAATCTCATAGACTTCTTGTGAGGAATCAGTGGGATAATCCCATGAGTATTAGAACAGCACTGACACATAACAGCTCAATAAATGTAAGCTATTATTATCTAAGATGTCTCAAAGAATGGGGTGGAGTTATATAAGTAAAGGAAAAGATTTGTGGCTGAGACTGACCTTATATGTGTGGGTGATGAATTTGGGCTTAGTTTTATAGGCAGTAAAGTTGAGCAGGGGCTGTAACATTATTACCAGTAGACATACGATTTGGAAAGCTTACGCTCACCAAGATGTGTGTGATGGATTGGAGGGGGAAGAAGGCACCGGGCTCAGCAGGAGGCCTTTAGGAAAGAATGGCTGAGAAGTAATGTGAGCATGAAGCAGAGGGAGTGACTCAGGTGGATGAGGGCAAGGAGAGAAAGAAGAAACCGCAGAGATCAAATAGACAAGCTTGGCCACCAATTGGATATCATGGGTCAGGAGAAAGAAAGGCAAAGGTTCAGAACTAAAAAAATATATTGGTAGTTACCTGCAGCAGATCTGTTACTCTGTTATTTTGTTTTTGTTTGTTTGTTTTCGTCTATCCCACATTCCCTACCACCCCTCCCTTCCCCATTTCTAACAGAAATCCAGTTTTGTTCAAATATTCAGCCTCTTCTAAGCGGCTACTGCTTCAGAAAAGATTCACTCATCTTCAACCCCAGGGATGAGTTTTGATTTGTTCAAGTCACACAGACAGCTCCATTTGTCCACATGATCCAGGTGGCTCCATTTGTCCACATCATCCAGGTGGTTCCCTTTGTCCACATGATCCAGGTGGCTCCATTTGTCCACATGATCCAAGTGGCTCCATTTATCCACATGACCCAGATGGCTCCATTTGTCCACATGATCCAGGTGGCTCCATTTATCCACATGATCCAGGTGGCTCCAATTTGTCCACATCGTCCAGGTGGCTCCCTTTGTCCACACGATCCAGGTGGCTCCATTTGTCCACATCATCCAGGTGGCTCCCTTTGTCCACACGATCCAGATGGCTCCATTTGTCCACATCATCCAGGTGGCTCCATTTGTCCATGCCCTTCAGGTGACTCCAGGGATTGTATTAGGCATAAGCAGCTGGATAAATTCTTAGCAAAAGAAGCAAAGGGATGGAAACCACCCAGATGTCTGTCCACCAAAAAATGGATAAGCAGAATGTGGTATATCCACACAATGGAATATTATTCAGCAATAAAAAAGAATGAGGCACTGATTCACAGTACAGTGTTGATAAGCTCAAAAGAGTATGCTAAGTGAAAAAAGCCAAACACAAAATGCCACATATTATATGAGTCATTTAAACAAACTGTTCAGAATAGGTTAATCCATATAGACAGAAAGTGGATTCATAGTTGCAAGGGACTGGGGAGAGAAGGGAGCAAGGAATGATTAATGGACAAAGGGTTTCTTTTGGGGCAATGAAAATGTTCTAAAATTTATTGTGGTGATGGCCATACAATTCTGCGGATATACTAAAAGACCACTGAATTATAGACTTTAAATAGGTGACTTACATAATATGTAAATTGTCTCAATGAAGCTGTTAGTAATTTTTTTTTTTTTTTGAGATGGAGTCTTGCCCAGGCTGGAGTGTAATGGTGTGATCTCAGCTCACTGCAACCTCTGCCTCCTGGGTTCAAGCGATTCTTCCGCCTTAGCCTCCTGAGTAGCTGGGACTACAGATGTATGCCACCACACCCAGCTAAGTTTTTGTACTTTTTTTTCAGTAGAGAAGGGGTTTTGTCATGTTAGCCAGGATGGTCTCCATCTCCCGACCTCTTAATCTGCCTGCCTCAGCCTCCTACAGTGCTGGGATTACAGGTGTGAGCCACTACGCCCAGCCAGTAATTTTTTTTGTTTAAGGAGCAAAGGGAAGACTGCTAAGGAGACTTCCCAGAAAGGTTCTGTCACTCTTAAACAGAAACAACAGAGTTTGTTCCTTTTCCTGTAGAGGCTGAATACAGCCTCTAAATATGACCACCAGAGCTATTAGAGAGGTCTAAGTACCATGAGAGGAGCCAGACAGACACCCAAAACAGACACACACAGCAAGGCTGAGCTGAGAAAAGCCCCTCAACTTCTCTATAATACATTTCTTTATTTTAGGCACTTGAATTAGGATATTCTGTCATGTATCGCAGGTATTCTAACAGACACAGTTCTATTAACAGAAATTGTTAGGTCAGAAGAAGGTCTGTATTTTCAGAGACTATGAATTGATGTCCATTTAAAAGTATAAGTATAATGTAAGTGAAATTTAGAGGTGTAATTCTAGATCTGATGAAGGGGATGGATGAGTGGATTGATTGATTGATTGATTGATTGAGGAGTTACATGCCCAGAGCTGAAGGCTGAAGCCCAAAAGAGAGCACATAGAGGATGCAAAGGAAAGTCTGAGCCCCCTGGACTCCCTACATTGAGTAGGAGGAAGAGGAAGAGAAATCAGTGAAAGAAACTTAGAAAAAGTCCATATAAAAGGATGAGGGAAAGCTTGAAATGCTACATGTGCTGCCATGTAAACCAAAAAGTGAATTCAGGAAGAAGGGAGATAAAGTTTGGATCAAATTCCACCATAAGGATCAAGGCAAAATAATGTGGTTAGATAGACGAGGTGATCGTTGTAAGAAAAAGGTACGACAAAAAACAAAGGTAGTTTAGTGGAGTGATGATGGCAAAAGCCAGGTTTGAGAAGATGTGAGTTGGAAGACTGAGTGGACACTGCGGGAGTAGTGGCACTTCCTTATGAAAGTTTTAGCTGTGGGAAACATTACCGTATTCACCAATATCTGGTTCTACTCTCATTCCAGGCACACAGAAGATGGTACTTCCCAGTGTCCTTGCACTTGTGGAAGAGTAATGTGGCAGCTCTTCAAAGAAATGTGAAGTAGGTTCTTTCTGGACTGAGGCAGGGAAAAGCCTGTGCCAGATTCACCTGAGGCAATCGCTCTCTCCCTGCCCCAGTAGTCATCGGGGAGGCCTTGTGCACAAACAACAAAACCGAAAGATTTTAAACCCATGATTGCTGAATCACTGAATACAGCATAAGTCTCTTGAGAAGAATCACCCAGTCTTCTGTGGCCATTACATGTACAAGAAATAAACTTGTTTATGCCACTAGGAAAGCAGCAGAAGAGAACAGCAAAGTTGAGGAAAAGAGAGTTTTGTTTTTGTTTTTGATTTTTTACATATCTACGGTAAGTAAGACCAAACCATGTTTGTTAGGAAAATGGAAAAAGAGAAATAATCTGAAGATGACAAAGCAACGGTCTAAAGGAATTAGAAACTATGCAACACGCAAGCCAAGAGGTGAGTCTCTGCCCTTCTTCTTCCAAGACAGAAGTAAGAATCCAGACCCAGAATGAACCCCCAGCAGTTTTAGTTGGAGAGGGAAGTTGAGGAAGCCCACCCTCATTAGTCCATGTACTAGACTTCTGAGACAAGCAAGGAAAGGCTGGAATTTGGAATCTTTGGAGTGGAGCAATTTCAAGGGATGACGAGCGTCTACGACTGAAATAACCATGCATGCAATGATCGCCTCTGCATATCAGCCTCCTGGCAGCTGTCCATGTAGGATGACTGGCAAGGAATGATATAAACTACATTTCATTCTCTTGGTTTAAATTCTGTGGACAACAGAATTATCATTATTTAAAAAGTAAAGTCTTACACAGAAAGGGTTAAAACTCTTCTTTTCCCAAGTTCTAGCCCCCCGCCCCCACTATTTCCCCAGTCTTTTAACTAAATTAGCTATTCCACTGACAGGCCAGCACTGGTCCCCTCACAGAACAACACATGCTGTGCTCTCTCTCTGAGTGCACTCCTGGTGAACTTTGAGCCACACATCTGCTGCAGAGAAGAAACTCTTATTCCCAAAGGGCTGACATTAGCTGATGATGCTAGGTTCATCTCTACCATAGCATATTGTTATTAGATAAGCTGCTGGAGAATCAGAGGAGTAAATTTAGTTATTATGTCTTTATCTCATTACAGTGCATTCCCAACTATTGTTCATTTCATCAGCTTGATATTACTCTAAGACTCTGTTTCTACAAAGTAAATGCTTGGATTAAAACCAGTATCTACTCTCCTTTACCCCTAAGCCATTGCTATATTTAGGGTAAGGATGTATTTTCACCATGTCACTTCTCCAAGACTCTTTCTTTGATTTAAAGCATGAATCAGTAAACATGTTCTATAAAGGGCCAGACAGTTAAGATTTTAGGCTTTGCGGGACACATGACCTCTCTTGCAACTACTCAACTGTGCTGTTGTAGCCTGAAGACAGCCATAGATAATACCTAAGTGAATGAGCGTGGTTGTGTTCTATTAAAATTTTATTTACAAAACCAGGCAGTGGGTTGGATTTTGCCCATGGCCTATTCTTTGTCAACCCTGGCTTAAGGTATGGATTAGCAAGAAAGCTTCAGGTGAACAGATTTTTAAAGTATCTTTTCACATGTCATGTTCATCAATTAGAAGGAAAAATTATATATAACATTTTGTTGAACTTTTTTTTTTACCTTCTGCAGACAACAGTGTGGTATTTTCCCTCTTTTAATATACTGCATCTTAAGTTTTTATATTCCTCCCCCCCCCAAAAAAAAAAAAAAAAAAAAAAAAAAAAAGTAAAGGGAGAAGAATTTGAATTCAGAGAAGAGAGAGTTAAATGGTTAAAAAATTAGAGGGTGAAAGTATCACTTATCTGCAAACACAGCCTCTTCTTTAGAAACTGATTTACCCAGACATTGAATTGATTATAAGATATGTAGAGTAAAAACAAATTTGCTGACCTTCATTTCAGAGAGCAAAGGTTAAATTCATACCCTGTAGGATGGTGCTGTTAAATTGCTCCCAAGATGCCTGGTGACATATTTTCAAAAAATATTTCTCTCCAACTTTATCAAGTGTTCTTTGTGTTCTGGAAACATGATTTTGAGTCCCAGCTGGAGCTGGGACCTCATGAATCTTAGATAGCTGAAATTCTTCTCCAACTATATCCAGAGGCATATTGTTAGTTGGGATAGATGTTAATTGCAGGGGTTAATATCTCCAAGTCTAGTTGTTTATTGAAGACTGAAATTAACATTTTAAGCTAGATAACCAAGGGTTGCACAAACTGTGCATAGATAAAGGGCTAAAATTGTCCATTTTGATGTCCTTGACATTGGGCTGAATAAATATGTCTTGGATTGTAATGTCTGGCAATGACTTTGTGTTCCCAATTTCTTTGCCTTTAAGCAATGCCTCACAGGAGAACCTCAACAGTTCAAAAGTTAGGAAAACTGTACACAGAAAAATTTATTCAACACAATAACATTTTAAAAATATTAAGCAAATTTTCTCTTTCATTGTAAATTAATACAAAACATTCCAGTCGTAATAGTTCACAAAACTCATTTCACAAAGAAGTTATCCTAGTCTTTAGTGAGATGAAAAAAAAATAGGACACTGATGTAAATATTTTATGTAGCTAAGTGTATTTCATTTAAAGAATGATTCTTTAGTCTAAATTATGCCTGTCTATTTTTATGTTAAATAACTGAATTTCATTACTTTTAAATAACTACTTAGTAAAATAATACATTAGTAACCCTATATTGGTCCCTACTTTTATTTTATTATTATTATTTTGTATAAAGTCAGGGTCTTTCTCTGTTGCCCAGACCGGAGTGCTGTGGTGCAATAATAGCTCACTGCACCCTTCAACTCCTGGGTCCAAGCAATCCCTCTGCCTCAGCCTCCCCAGTAGCTAGAAGCACAGGTGCCTGCCACCACATCTGACTAATTTTTAACTTTTCTGTAGATATGAGGTCTCACTATGTTGCCCAGGCTGGTCTCAAACTTCTGGACTCAAGCAAGCCTCCCATCTTGGCTTCCAAAATGCTGGTAAGCTACGGCACCCAGATCCCAGTTGTTTTAAACCACAATTATACCATTTAATGAAAAGGGAATTGAGAAGAGGAAAGGGTGTTATTAAAATTTTAATTTTTTCCATTTGCTGGCTTAACAGGCAGTAACAAATCTGGATTTTTTTCTTACAAAGTTCAAATGGTATGTCATTGCTGACCCCTTAGAATCTAAAGTGTAAAACTGGAGAATTTTTTGGCTTTTGGCAGCTGTATGTGTACACTCATGAAGAAGTCTCATCACTGAGATGACAGGAGGCAGATATCAGTACACCTTATTTAGTGGGTATAGAAATTGAGAATTGTTTTTTCTAACTGTGAGAGAAATGAAAATTAAATACAAATATCCTCACAGATATCATTTCATTGATATACCACCTACTTCCTATTGTAGCCTGAAGCCAATCAATGGCAATTTATTCATTTGATTTTCCAGTAAGATACCTATCAGGTGACCTTCCTTGGATATCTTCTTTGTCCTCACCAAGACTTGGCTTCTTAATCTATAAATGGTGAGAGTAAAATGTCCAATCTCATGGGAGTGGTTGGGGCCTTAAATGAGATAATGCGTATAATACACTACCTACTGGCATAAAGTAAGTGCTCAGTAAATGTTTTGTGTTATCATTTGAATTACATGCATATTACATATGACCTTAACATAAACAGAAAAGGTTGTATGTAACCTTGGGGAATAAAGAGATCTCTATTAACCCCAATTAAGAATGTTTACCTGACCGTGGGAATGAGCTACAAACCTATTATTTCAGCTAGAGAAAGTTATATGATATCAGTCAAAGCTCCTTTGGATATAAAGAACAAACCCTACTCAAAGTAGCCCCAGAAAGAAGGAGGGTTATTTCATCAACAATTTATCCAACAGACAGAGTGCCCACTCTCTGCCAAGACATGGCAGCATCTTGTGGCAAAGAAGTCCCACGAGACCTCATGGACCAGAGCTGAAATCTGGGCTTTGGAAACCATTCCTTCTAGTTTTCAAGACCTTTATGGGCTTTCTCATGTCTTCTCATGCCTTCATTACGCTTTGCTATGATCTGAATGTGTCCTCCAAATTTCATGTTGAAACTTAATGACCAATGTGATAGTATTAAGAAGTGAGGCCTTTAGGAGGTGGTTAAGATGAAAAGGAAGCTGCCTTGCCCTTCTGCCGTGTGAAAACTCTGCAATAAGACACCATCTATGACGCAGAGAGCCCTCACCAGACACCAAATCTACTGCCACCTTGATCTTGGACTTCCCAGCCTCTAAAACTGTGAGTAATACACGTGTATTATTTATAAATTACCCAGTTTAAGGTATTTTGCTACAGCAGGCTGAACAGACCATGTCTCCCTTTATGCATCTACCCCATTTTTCTCTCTTTCTCACCTTACCTTTCTTGTAGTCTGAGTGCTCATTTTGGGCATGGTCCAATATTGCTAATTTAGCCTCAATCTCCAGTTTCTCCTCACTCAAGTATTTATACCAACTGAAATCTTCTTCTCTATGATTTAAAACTCTTAGAAGAAGGGACCTAATTGGCTTTACCATCCTATGGCTCTCCTTGGGACCAGATGATCTTATTCAGCTGAAGCCATAGCATAAGGAGAGTCAGGGCTCTCAAGTGAGCAAACATGATAACCCAAGTTCACACATTTCAGGCATGGTGGAGGTGCAACTGTGAAAAATGGGCATACTGTATGCTCCAGTCTCCAGGAGAATTGGAGGACAAGGTGGTGATGGTCCCTCACAAGTCTATCTCTACAGTGAAAAAGAAAACTAAGAGTCATATCTCCATAGAAAGTACACGTTCCTGTATTTCATTTAAAGGGCAACATGTGAACTCCTGGTTTTACATTATGTCCAAGTCTTTTGAGAAACACATCCAACAGTGGTTTGTGCCTATTTTATACTCGTTGTATTCTATTTGGCAGCAAAATGAAGATCGTGTTTCGAATAAAAGCCCAGTACTGTCCTTTATAAGTTTCATTAAGCATTATATGCTGTTCCCGTCCTCTTTTTCAGTCATGCCCAGGCATGCTTCTCAGACTCCTTTTGTGGGAATATTTTTGCTCATTTTTGCGTTATGGTTTCTCATAGTCAAGAAATAAATCTAACATTTAACATAGGGTTGGAGGATTTGGGGAAAATAAAAGTCCCTTATCAACTCATTGTTTATATCAATGAACTAATAAAATTGCTTTTTCTTGATACCGTTTAGAAAAAAGTACTGGGAAACCTGAAACTGAAATGTGTTCCTGGAGAGGACAGGAGAGAAGGAGGATGCGGGAGACTGTGGAGCTGAAAGTCTCAGCCTGGGCTCTGCCCTCACAAGCTGTGTATCCTTAGGCAAGTTATATAACCTTTCTGGGCCTTAGCTTTGCCTCATTAATCATATAGGGGTGATACTGCCTTGAGCTTGAGCTTGAGCTTGAGCTCACAAGTTTGTTTGAGGACACAGTGAAATAAAAATGTGCTCTCACAAAAGTATTTTCATGATTTGAGAATATGCTTCCAAAAGTAGAAGATGCTAGTTAAAAGAATAAAAATCCCTCCTAAGGCCAGGAAGCTGACTACAGCTGCCTCCTTTGCTGTGTGACTCCCTTGAATTGATTTCTGGTGGCCTCAGCAGCAGATGAATCCAAACCCTTTATACTAACTCTGCCCTGTTCAGTTCCCCACAGTCTTGTGGGCAGATCCTGTCATATTTATTTTCCTGCTGTTTCTTAGATCAGTCTCTCCAAAGGTAGATACTCACCTCTCATGGTGATTTGAAAACTAAATCAGTCAACACACACTAACTCTTTTTCATCAGGCATTGTGCTAGGCCGTGATTTTATAATAATAAAAAATCAGCAATATTCCAGGAGGTCTTTTAGGCATTTACATCAATGTTGTCATCTGATGTGCATGACAGACCCCTGAAGTATGTTATTATTATTTTCCCCCAGTTTTATGAATTAAAAATTGAGGCAGAGAAAGTAACTTGTCAGGGGGTAAACAGCCCATTAGTTGTCAGACCAGGCTGTAAATTCAAATGATAACTGGAGCTTCCTCCCTGACTCCAAGGAGGTTACAATCCACTAGGACGTTTGTATATCACGTCTTACTAGCCATAACACAGAACAACATGTCCCAGCCTAGTGCTGTGGGATGAGGGAACTCAGATGTGGGTTGGATTATTTCTGCCTGTTTCTATTAGGACAGCTTCAAATATGGGTTGAACCTTAGGACGAGCCAAGCTGAACAGACCTCCCTTGTCACAATCCACTTGGATCTACCCACCAGAATTTTAGACATAATTCCTGCCATAGTTTTCAGTAGCCACATAAGCTTACATATCAGTGAATTGGAGGCATATAAAAATAATAACTTTTTAAAAACCCTCAACTGAGTAGTAAAATACTTAGAGCTTAGTGATAGTACAAACTATCTACCACCCGACTTTTCATCCAGCATGTACTCACCTCAGGCAGCTCATAAAAGCTGAGACCCTGGAGATCATCTAGTTCAATTATAGCAAATAGACTTCATTTCATGTGTCTACCCAATCCAGTGAGAGTGGCTGCTGGAACACTGGGTTTAGACGGATGCTGAGGCTGACAGAGATCAAAGGAAAAAAAAAAATGCCACAATTGATTAGTAATGTCTGACATGGGCTCAGAAGTGGAGAATGATGACACATGTGCAACACATGCACCAGACTCAATCTGATCCAACTTGCTTGTTTTACGGAAGGAAAAACAGCACTCCAAAATGGAAGATTGTGTGCCCAAAATCGCTTTGCAGGTTAGTGGCAGAGTTACTTGATTCCCAGTGCTCTTCCTATAACACCTCAACTCCTGTTAAGTAATAATTGATGCTCACAGGATCAGCAGCAAAACCAGCAAGAAAATTACATTATGCTTAGTACAGTATTTGTGTTAAGTGTGTTTTATTCTGATTCCTTGAAAGCTGCTAATCCATGTAATGTAACTCCATTCATCAGAATATCTGATTATTCAGAGCATTCCCTGACTCGGCTGCATAATGGGAAATAACCATCCCCCAGGCAAATAGCAATTTATTCTAGAAAAAAGAAAAGACAACAATTCAAGGTCTACATTCGTTTTCAAAAGGGCCACGGACAAACATTTATATAAGTGGTACTGCTGACCAGTTTGACCTAAGCTTGTCAGTAAAACCTGACAAAATGAAAGGCATTTGAAGGAATGATGGCTCTCTAAATAGCAAGCTTAGCTGGCTAAACTTTGGTGGCCAGATTTCTTCATCTCTAAACATTCTTGAAGTATGAGCTCAGCAAGAAGTGAGCCCTGAGGGACAAGTGGGACTGCAAAGGTAGAGAGGAAGAAAGGAGGGCATATCAAGTAGGGGGGGTATATATTAAAAGCTTGCTGGTCTGAAGGAGTAGAGCTCTTTGATGGGAGCAGGTGGAGTCTTGGGAGCAACTGAGAAGCAAAGGCACCAGAGTGGAAAGAGCCTGCATTTAGCACTTAGACCTCCAGTTCACTCCGGACTCTACCACTTGCTAGCTGCAGAATCCCAACACAGAGGTTTCCTTGCAACCTCTCTGGGTCTCAGTTTCCTCATCATAAAAGAGAGACAATAACACCTATCTTTCAGGATGCTGTCAAAATTGAATGAGATAATTATGTCAAACACCCATACATGACACCTGGCATTTAGTAAGTGCTCAACACATGGTCAGATCTGGTCATGAATGAACATCATGGCTTAGTATATTTGATGGCAAAAACAATACCAGGGTAGGAGTGAGAATCCCTGAGTTGTGGTCCCAGCTCTGTTACAAATGCACTGAGTCCTTGGACTCCATGCCTTGCACATGGCCAGCCTTAAATAAATATTTACAGAATAAATAAATAAATAAATAAGAAAATCCAAGAAAGATTTTATGTGAACTTCTTGGGCTCCAGTTTTCTCATCTATCAAAGGAAGACCGGCTTCTCAGATCCCGGTTAACAATAATATTCTTTTGATATCTGTATTTCATGCAGCTGAAAGCATCCGCTATGATTTGAGCACTATGTTAGGCGTGAGACCAAAGTGCCAGGGACGATCATAGAATGCAGCCCTGACCCCAGCAGTCCCTTGGCTAAATGACACCTGAAGTCTTGATCCTGCCCACCCCAAAATCCTAAAATGCTTTGCTCCTTCTTATAGCTGACTCCAAGCAAAGGAAAGCAGATTTTAAAGCAAAAGATATAGTCATGGGTGGAAGTGAGGCCTGGGGATGTGTGTCTGCCACAACTCATTCATATGAACTACTGGCACCAGCATTATCCTCTTTCTGGATTTTCAGCCTCCTCAACTGTGAATCAGGAGTTTCCAATTGGAGGGCTTGTGCTTCTCAGTCACCAAGAAAGTCACAATGCCCTGTCCACCCTTGGCCCTTCTCTGCAGATGGGCACCAGCCTGTTCAGTGGGAAGGGAGTCACAAGGAAGGTGTGCTGAGCCATCAGGGCACCAGCTCAGCTCAGGGACGGTCACACTTTTCCTGGCTTCCCATTCCCCAGAGGAGATTCCCCTGAAGGGTAGGCTCAGATCCCAGAAGGGGGCAAAGGAGCTCAGGAGCAGAGAGACAGGAACAGTCATAAGAGGAGAGTTCAAAAGGAAATAGCTCAAGCTGGAAGTAATTGATGTGTCTTTAATGCTTTAAATATGCCTGCTATTGTTTATTTTTTTTAATCTCAACAAGTCACAGACACTGAATGGTGAATCAGATTACTGTTCCTCCCTTTTGGTACTCCCCCTTAAGTGGAGTTTTTATATGGCTTTTAAAGATAAAACTTCAGAAGGCCCTAGGTCTGTGCCCAGGAGTCAGGGAAAACAATCATTTGACTGAGGGAGGAAAGTAGCAAAGACTGGCTGATGTGCCTTTCCTGAAAATGAAGTAGGAACCAAGAAGTAGAATGAGACAGAAACCAACAGTTAAGTTTGCTGGGAGTTGATAAAAGCAAGAAGTCACAGGACCAGAGAAGTCAGGGGAGCTGTTTCTAATTCACATGCATGCTAATAGGAAATCACTATAGGTTTCTAAGCAGAGTAGGAACATTAGGAAAACTCTGTTGATGAAAGATATGTCTAGTACCTCTTTTTGCTGCAGATTAGAATAAATAGTAGGAAGGGCATGTTGACCTACCAAATAGATCATATTTAGACTTGGAAATAGCAATGATGAGGGCAGGTTGTGATTTTTCTAACCTGTGATTTACTCAAGTAACAAAGATGTTTTTAGTGCTATGCAATATCATTTAGTTATATAACCATTTACTCAGAAAGTAATTATTAAATATCTACTATGTGGTCATTCCTCTTGGAGATACAAAAGAGGAAGAAATTCATGGTCTCATCAGCCTAAGTGTATAAAAATGTGCTAAAAAGAAAAACACAAAATAGGACACAATTAATTACCCAAGGAGTAGTGCAAATACTGGATAATACAAACAATCTGCTGAAGAATTCCTTGAGATCTGGGACTGTCTGGATAGGGCAGGTAAATGGCAGGTGGGGGCAGGTGGTTGAGGCAAAGAAGCATTCCAGACTGTGGGAAGAGTTTGGCAAAGATTTGGAGGGAAGCATGAGAGTGCTGAAGGCTGTTGGGGATGGGGCCTGTGTGAGATGAAAGTATTCAAATGCTGTCTTGGAAACAAAGAGGAAGGCTTCCTGACTTTTGAGGCAGAGCTCACCACTTAAATGGTGAATTAAGATGAAGAATCCGGCCACCATGTTTGGGGTGAGTTGGAGGCAGGAGAATTGAGGTAGGAGAGGTCAGCTGAGGGCTACACTGGCGATCCAGAGGTGAAGAAATAGGCCTGGGAGGCTGGGTCAGGCATAGCTTATCCTAACAGTGGGTATCCATTGGCCCTTTCAAATATTCCAGGGCCCAGCCAGCTGTCCAAGCTGTCCAAAGAACAAGTTGGACAGCAGTGCTCCAAAGCCCTGCTCATGCCAGGAAATGAATATTTCTGGTGCCTAGGAGGAGCCTGGAGAATAGAACAAAACCCCAGGAAAGTGTGCTTCCCATCTGCAGCCCACATCCCCCACAGCCCACCCACCATTGTGGAAAAGGGGGATTAATAAGATGCAGACCGTCCAAAACCTAGCCTTATATTATTCATTTCGCTTGGAAATGTCTAAGGTTCTGTGATTCCTCTCTAGTCCCAATGCCATACTTAGCTTATATTTTAACAGGCACAGGGCTATTGCCTGGGCCAGCATCTACTTTAGCATGGAAGAGGCACTGCCTTTAGTCCATGCTGAGGGCAGGCCGCCATAGAAGGCGGGCACCCATTCCAGATGGCATCAGTTAGCCCCAGGAGCCCAGCTTTCTTTTCTTTTTTCTTTTCTTTATTTCTTTTTTTGTTTGTTTGTTTGTTTTGAGACAGGGTTTCACTCTTGCTGCCCAGGCTGGAGTGCAATAGCACGATCTTGGCTCACTGCAACCTCCGCCTCCCCAGTTCCAGCAATTCTCCTGCCTCAGCCTCCCGAGTAGCTGGGATGACAGGCGCCTGCCACCATGCCCTGCTAATTTTTGTATTTTTAGTACAGATGGGGTTTCACCATGTTGGTCAGGCTGGTCTCAAACTCCTGACCTCAGGTGATGCACCTGCTTTGGCCTCCCAAAGTGCTGGGATTACAGATGTGAGCCACTCCCCCAGCCCTCTTTTTGTTTTTTGTGTTTTTTTTTCCATTTGAAGGCAATAAGATATTTTCTTATCAAACTGAATTAAATTTCAGAGTTTAGAAAAGCCATCAGAATTTTTATTTGCTCTATAGTGCTCTAATTCCAGAGTTTGAACTTTTCTACAAGTTTCTCTTTCTAGATGAGACCCTCTGTTTTATTTTTCTGAATAACCTGTAATTTCTTCTGTTACCCAGTAATGTGTACCCAGGCTCACGTGCTCTGAATGAAAGGTTTCTTGGCTTTCTGTATCAGATCACACTCCAAGAGTGAGGATCCCTTTCTTACACTCCTAGAGTGAGGGTCACTTTCTACCGTTGGGAAGACAAGATGTTTTGAGGAAAGTTGTGATCTTTCATTTTTTTATTAAAAATGGTTAAACAAAAACCACAAAGCTTTTATATATTTTTAACCAACTGATGAAAAGGTTATTCCTGAAAAATAGATGAGTCCATACCCTTTCAGAAGACCTCTAATTAACTGAGTGCTTCTGCCCCTGACTGTCCTGTTTGGTTGACATAGTTTGCTGCTTCTTCCTTGTTTTCTAGTCACTAGTAACAGCAGGTGTTATCTCCTAGTGTCATATCTTGAGACTGCCGCCCAGCAGGGTGTAGCACAATACTGGTCTTAGAGGTTTTCTAAAGGCTTGTTTAACAACCACCGCAAATGGATGTTTGAAAACCGATCTGTTTTTCCCCAGGCCTGATCCCGCTCTCTCCCACCCTACCCCTCACCCCCTAATTGAGCTGCACTCACTCATATTTACCATAGCCTCCAGGCCTACTGAACTAACTAGAATGCCCAGAGCTCATCTTGGTTGCCCTAACCAGTGCCTGGGCAGCAGCCCACACACCACACCTTTCTCTGCCTGTCCCACACATCAGTGGGTGCCCAGGGACTGCAGCATCATGGAGTTGGATTATTTCCAGATACAGACATTGAGTTGTAGAGAAAGTATGGTAAACACCTGGGGTTTTTGTTGTTGCTGTTTAGTAGGTTGGTTTATTCCTTTGATTACTCTTCTTCCTGCCTTTCTTTTTGAAAAACATTTTTTCTTCACATTTCCAGCATTTAGGGTTCTTGAGGGGTTGAGCCACTTCTGTGCTCCAGAGGAAAGCGCACAACTCACACCAGGTCAGTTTGCTTCCCTGCTTTCAGCCATTAATTCAGGATGTGGGTGTGTGACCCAAGCCAATCCAATAAGTGTCATTCTCAGGATTTTTGCAAGACCTATTGCAAAACAGATGCAGTGTTTCTGCTAGGTTTGAAAGCTGATAGATTATAACCTGGATGCTTCTGGTGGCCATTATATTACCTTAAAAGGAGCACCTTGAAGAGTACTAAGCCAAGAGAGGAAATTAGAGATGAAAGACTGGAAAGATACGGATATCTTATGACATTATTTGAACCCCTAGATCCAGCTGTGCCTGAAGCTAACTATCCCTGAACTTTTCAATTACATCAGCCAAAAAATTTCCCTCTCTTGCTGAATGTGGTTTAAGCAAATGCTACTCTGCTGGAAGAGTTTTTCTAGCCTAATGCCTTGAGACTTAGAACCTATTATTAATGCAGGGTTCCCGTTCTTACTGAAATGCTAAAATCTAGGAATGGATTGATTCATTTCTATTTTATCTACAAAGACACAATATAGAGATATATAGCGTTTATGAACTCTACAATCATTTCCAACTTATTTTAATCAATATCCTTGATCTTTTCTTTCGAAAACATGACTAAATAATGAACAAGTAGCAAAAATTACAGATGGGGTCGGGCGCAGTGGCTCACACCTGTAATCCTGGCACTTTGGGAGGCCGAGGTGAGTGAATCACCTGAAGTAAGGAGTTCGAGAACAGCCTGGTGAACATGGCGAAATGCCGTCTCTACTAAAAATACAAAAATTAGCCTGGCATGGTGGCGTGCACCTGTAATCCCAGCTACTAGGGAGGGTGACGCAGGAGAATCACTTGAACCTGGGAGGTAGTTGCAGTGAGCCAAGATCACACCATTGCACTCCAGACTGGGAAACAAGAGCAAAACTCCATCTCAGGAAAAAAAAAATTACAGATGGTTTTCCTATGTAAGGGCTAACAGATGATGAATGGTCTAAATGTGAGGAGCAGTAACATGTGATCTGTCTGATGCACAAACTGGTGACCCATTCTCAATAATGTCTCATGGACACATTATTTACAATTTAAGTGAAGCCCCTATCCATATCCAGAGTTGCTCACCCAGAGCTAGGGAAAAGGACTTCCCAAGGCAAGGTTATTTTCTTCCATAGACCTAAAGACTAAATCCGTCAGTTAGAAAGACCTAAACAAAAACCATTAACTTTTAAATTAGACAGATTTGGATTAAATTCTAAGGTTTGTTATTTACTAGTTATATGACCTCTCAGCCTTGTTGAATTGTTCAGACTATCTTCTTAGCCTTGGTTTCCCCACCCAGAAATGGAACTATCTCATAGGGTTCAATGAAATTTTAAATCTAAGTACTTCGGTCACTAGCATATAGTAAGCACTCAATAATAGGCAGCCATTATTAGTATAATTGTTAATAGTAATATTAATTGTACCATAATGAATATAACTAGTAATAGCAATTATAGTAATAACAATAGAGATACCAGGAGTTTACTGTCTCCTATTTAAATTTCATGTGTGTGGTGTAACCAAAATTTTAGGCCTGCAAATAGGATTAAGAATAATTATCATAGGTAGGCCTTGGTGTTCTCAGCCTGGCACGTAAAGGTTAGGATAGCAAAGAGAAGAAAGAAGGATGTTTTGGTTGGTTTGAATGAGTTAAATAGAAATACCTTGACTAAACCATATTCCTTAAATATGAGATTTTGTATGCCAATTTTTTTTTTTACTTTCAAGTCAAGCAAAATGTCACATTTAAGATAGTACTAACCACTCTCTTTTAACAGTTGAATTATATAAACTTTATAAAATACAAAAGTCAATACATTCCATTCATTTTTTCAGCCTCTACAAATAGCAAGCAAAATGACACATTAATGTAAAAAAGGAAAATGTTCTAAATTCACTCTAGAATATTTCGTTTTTAAAATAAGGCATAAAATGGAAAGAAAACTGAAAATGAAAATGAAGATAAAAACTGTATAAAATAATGCGACAAAAATTATACAGAAAAGCAAAGTAATACCAATGAATGTAAAAATATCATACATACTCATATGATTATGGTTCATTCAGTCCCTGATAACTGAGTTTTAAATAAATTTACAGGGTTAGATCTTCCTTCAAACTAAACCTGAGTCCTATAGTGGTAAAGGAAAGAGAAAAGGGAGTTCCCCAAATGACTTTAGAGCAAAACGCAGCTTAGGTGAGTGTTTCTTCTGTTTTGCTGTATCTAGGGCCCTTTGCCTGACTTCCCTGACCTGACTCAGGATTGGTTCAGAGACAGGTATGTGAAAAAGTTCTGGCCAATGATAGGCAGATTCAGGATTTTGTTGAATGTCTTGGAGAGAGAAACTCACTTCTTTTGACAGACTCTGAAAGTTAGATAATATACTACTACTACTGCCCATGCAACCTGAGACTTAAGCCAATAATAGCAGAAGACAGAGCCGAGAAATGGAGAGAAACCGAGTCCTGATAATCCCTTTGAGTCCTGAATCTGGCTGTGCTCAATGCTACTTTCCAGTTTGTATAAGCCCATGAATTCCCTTTTTGTTTAAGCCAGTTTAGGTTAGGATTTTGTTACTTGCAAATTAAAGTGACTTGATGATATAGAGATCCGGTATCAAAAACAAGCCAAATCAAGAAACACCTAAATTTAAACGAGGCATAAGCAAATCAGGGAAGAGGTCTAGGATCAGTCAGATGAAGAATCAGTGTAACAGCCTGTTGAGCCGAGAAATTTCTACAAATTGAACCACAGAATCATGATGTACCTTCAGATGAAAGTAACTAAACAAACAAGTGAAACATCTATATATGCACCGTGGCCATATCTGTTCAACTGGGGAGTTTCAAGAGAAAACTAGAAAAAAGTATCTGAATTCAAGACAGCAGCTTTGACAGGCACAGGGAGCAGGGATTGAGAATTCTCCTTGGGAAACTGGCTGAGGAGGCAGCTGTTTTATATCTGCCCTGATCAGAAAAAGCATGGGGCCACTTGCTAAATGGTGAACAAGGATGCTTGCAACAACTGCATTATTTAGGGTTTCTGTGGGTTCTTATTTGAGAAGTTTTCCCAAACTCGGGAAGGTGCCTGTAGGGCCAGAAATAAAGGGGTGTGATTCTTCTAGCACACAAGCAGAAAGAACTCAGACAAATGAGGAATTGTAGTTTTATGAAATGGGGACTGTATAAAGCAGATGCATTAGGAATTTGGAACCAGCTTAAGACAGTACATCGCTTGTTCAATTCCTGGTAGAAATCCTGCCCCCCAAATTATTTTTAATCTTATATGGCAATTTATTTGCCAAAAAAGGCCTTTGATGCAATGTTAGCATAAAAATCACTTTAAAGCCAGTGCACAAGAATCTTGGATCTCAGAAGCTTCCCTCCTAAACCACAGTTAGTCCAATGCCCATTCCTGGCAGGGTAGAGTGCAAGGCGATGGTGGGCTGAGAGCTGTGAGATGACAGTGGCAAAAGCCAAAATCTTTTCTTTACATTAAGAGCTATGCATTAGGACTCCACTCTTCTGAATCACACATTTGAAGTAACTGGTACAACTTAGTTCCGCTTCTATTGGACACATATCAGGAACTGTTTAAAAAACAGAGCAGGATTAATTCAGACTAGTGCACATCCAAATTCCAAATTTGGATCCCTTGGGCAAGACATTCACCAACTACAGACAGCCAGCACTCCACCTGGGAAACCAACAGTCTTTCCACAACTTAGTTCCTACCCATGCATAAGATGGCTTATCTGGGTACCAGGTCCTAAGGTGTGCTTATGGCAGAGAAACATTTCTAGTACATTCAGTCCTCATTTGACATGATAAACAAGAGACGATGTCTGCCTCTATGCTGGAAAACATAGTATCCAAAATGAAATAAGCAGCTCAGTAAAAACCAGAGAATCAGCCCTGGAATAGTGCCTACAGCATAACAGGCACTTAATAAATAGATGCTGAGTGAATGATTAAAAGCATGAGCAAATGGATAAATGAATGAGTGAATTACTAGACTGATTATTGGTTGTACCATTTAAAATAAGACCTGGGAGAGAATCACCTGAAGAATTTTTAGAAGGAGAGCAAGATCGCAATTGGTCAACAGGACAAATACTTATTACATACCTACCTCGCACAAGATGAAGTAGGAAGTACCAAGAGGAGGAAAAATAATGATGTATCAACATGGTTTCTGATCATCTTGTTTGCTGTCCACTTGAGAAGAGAAAGATGCTATGGAAAGAACAGATATTATAAGTCAGTCCTCTTGGTGAAGTAAGGGAGACAAAAAAATGTCTTGCAAGCATTCATATAGATTCTGAGGACTGAGGGTCAGAGAAGGCATCATAAGAGATGACATCATTGTGGGCAGAATTTGAATCCATGGGCAGGAGCAAGGTTTGCCTGGCAGGGGAATGTATGATGGGAATGCAACTATTATGTGACATATTTGGGGACAGACTAACATTTAAAGATCTTGAATCTACCCACATCTCTTGCCCTCTCTGACATGCTCCTCATTCATACCATCATCTCTTGTTGCAACTGGATTTCCAGTCTCTTCTGATCCACTGTCCCCAAGGTAACAAGAGTGATGTTTTAAAAAGGCAAATCTTAGCAGTTTCCTCTCCTGCTTACAGCAGTCCTTCGCTGACCTTGAAGAAAGTCCTAACTCACCAGGCTTTCAAGTCCAGTAGGATCTGGTACCTGTTTTCTTCCTCTACTCCCCACCTTCCCAGCTCCATCTCTACCCCACTCTACCTTTCAGCTATTTTGAATTTCTTTCAATTCCCCAGCATATCATGCTGTCGCACCCCTGGGCTTCACACATGTCATCCCATCTTTTCCCATCTTTCACCTGGCTAACTCTTATTCACAGGCTAGACTTCAGCTTAGATAGCACCTCATCCTCAAAGTGTCCCTTGTCTTCAGTGTCCCTTCTAAGTTCTATTACAGCACACCCTGTGCTTTTTGCTCACAGAGCCTGTTGCATTCTGCAAAATCATGGCTAGTGTTCCATTTTACTAACATGCTGTAAACTTCATGAGAACAGAGGCCAGGCCTGTCTGCATCACACTGTACTCTAAGCACAAAGTACAATGTCTGGCATTTGTTAGATATTCAGTAAAATTTTGTTGGATGGATAAATGGATACATGCATGCATTGGGAGGGAATTAAGGATTATAGTGGGCCTTGAATGTGACAAAACATGGGATGATGAAACCGATATTTAAAAGAAAGAATAGGTGTAATTTATTTTACAGAAAGGGAAATTTGGAGAAAGAAAAAAGTTAAAAGATTTTATTTCACAAAAAGAAAGGGTTTAAATCAAGGAGGCATGAAATCAAGAATACAGTCTTGTAGTGCTTCTTAGAAAATATACCACTATTTGAGGACTTTTAAGATTTGACTCAACCCAGCGTTGATCCTCAAAACCAATCATAGGCCATCCTCCTTCAACGCCATGGAATGTACACCGGGACACACCTCACCCAGACACACCCACACTTAAAAAGGGGGAACGCAAAGTCCCACAAAGAGTTTGAAAATAACCCTTTCCATATGAGGTGAGCTACCCTTCTTTGATTTAGGACAAGAACAATGAAGATTCACAGTTGAATAGAAGATAGACGCTCTTAAGCTCAACTTCACTGGAATTTGAATAGCAATGACCATGCAAGTCCTCAATCTACCTAACCCAAAAGGCAGAGCTGGTCCTTCAGATTTGAAAAGAAGAAGAAAAAGAAAAACATTAAAATGTTACAATTGTTCTGTTATTATGTGCGTGGTAAATGTCATGTAGGCAGAGGAGGGACAAAATGCCCAGCCAGTTTGCAAATACTGGAAAGGTCAGAACAGTCCAGCCAGCCGCCATGAGTCGTCTCTGAATACGCTGGTCTGGGTGATTCCCAAGCCCCTCGCTCTGCATTCAGAGTCAAATGTTGTTTGGATTATAATGTTAAACTGGGACTAACATGATCCACACTATTAAGATTATTCAAAGAGTGGAAAATTGCACAACTCAACATTTTCTTCATCTTCAGAGCCTGAGGGTCATAATTTGTAGGGATCACTATGCTGGCTTGAATAATGATTATTTACTAAGTGTTGACAGCTTCTTAAACTCTGTACAAAATGGAAAAGAGGTCTCAGTCCCTCCCAGGGGTGTGATAATATAAGTTAGGCAGGCAAAGAATCCCACATAATATAGACAAGGTGTGACTATAAAGCAATGACAGGGAATTTTTTAAACAAAAATACTAGAACTTACTATTCAACAGAGCTGTTCTGCAAATCTGTCACCTCAGGGCATGGTACAATTAGTTCAGAGAAATGCCTATTGCACAAACATTTTTGGAAGCCATCTTCAGACATTGAGTGGCAGTGTGGTATAGTGAAACAAGCATAAATTTGAATCCTGACCATTACCAGCTACATGACCATAGGCAAGGCTTCTAATTTATCTGCTCCTCTGGTTCTTTCCATAGTAAAACAAAGATAAGACACCACTCTACAGCTTTTTGGGGATCAATGAGATAATGCATAAAAATTGCTAGTTAAAGTGGGCTTGCCACCAAAGGTAGCCATTATTAGTGGTGTCATTAAATTTAGTTTTAGATTTAAAAGATAAAATCAGTCTTGTTGGGTTAATCATAGAATTTTTTAACCAACAGTAGAATTACCTGGCTTGATGACTCTCTGGTCATCTAACTTATTTTCTGTTTACATTTCTTAGGGCTGCCATTACAAAGTATCACAGATTGGGTGTTTTAAACAACAAAAAATGTAGTCTCTCACAATTTCTGGAGCTTAGAAGTTCAAAGTCAAGGTATTGGAAGGCCATGATCTCTCTCTAAAAGCTTTTGGAGAGGCTCCTTCCTTGCCTCTTCCTAGCCTTGCTGGTTGCCAGCAATGCTTGACATTCTCTAGTTTATAGACACATCACTCCTATCTCTGCCATCATCATCACATGGTGTCATCTCTGGATGTCTCGATCTCTGTGTCTCTTCTCCTCTTTATGTGAAGACACCAGTTAAAATTAGGGGTCAACCCAATCCAGTATGATGGCATCTTAACTATAATAATCACATCTGCAAAGTCCCTATTTCCAAATAAGATCACATTCACCGATTCTGGATGGACATGAATTCTGGGGTCACTATTCAATCCAGAACAGTCCCCAGAATCAAACTCCAGAAGAACAAATATATATATTTTTCATTCTTGAAGATAGTCCAAATTATCCAATGTAGTTTTTATAAAAGCTAGCAAAAAAGAAGAGTTTCAGATCTGTTTCAGATAGTGGTATCTGGGAGTGTTATTGGAAAAGCTTTATTGGAAAAGCTCCCAGCTACCACTGGGAAAAGCTATCTGATTAATTTAAAGCCATCATATCTGATTCTGAGTATATGTTCTTATGGTTTTTAAAACTTGACTTAAACCACTCTTTTGTCCCACCATAAACATGGGAGAGAGGATGTATTCATGCATGCCTATGCTTGCCAACTGACACTCATCTCAAGAGCTATTCTCTAAAAAAAATAATAATAATGAACATGAAGCATTCCTCTAAATTTGATCTGGCCATGACAGATTCAAGCTGAGTTACCCCCTTTTCACTTTTGCTCTCCAAGATTTGTGTAGTTATACAGTTTTCATTTGCAGAAATATCACAAATTTTGTAGATAAGCAGCATTTATACTTCTTTTGATGCAACCAGAAAGTCAAGGATGGTCCCCAGTTTCAGGTGAAACCTTTCCATTGGAGACGGCAAATGTTAAATGGAGACAGTTACTTAAAGAAGACTGAGATTACAGCAGAGTTTAATTTTCAAAATGATGGCAAACTTCCCTGTAGCCATTCTTGTAAAACCAGCTCTTAAAAAACAAAAATATGGACATAAGAACTTAAAGGCAGATTCCATAAGATGTGAGTACCTGAAGATGGAAGGAGAAAGCCAGCAGAAAATTAGAAACTGGGTAAATAAAGAATGGTCCCTTGAGGAAGGATTATGCAATTCACCTATATAGAGAGATAGAAAGCACACCAGAGCTTGCGAGGCATTTCAGTCACTTGGCGTGCTGCTGGCTTGTGGTCTATACCAATCTCTGAGCTTCAAAGGAATGGGCTGTGTCAGCCTGAAAAGAGATGATAACCCTTTTCTAGGGTGAGCCTCCATATCTGATGAGGCAGGTGAGCTGTAAACAGAAGGCATCAGTCTCAAAACCAGGGAAGTACTAATCAGGCTCTGGGAGGTTGGAAGGGTAGAATTGTTGCCTAGATCAGCGCAGGGATTTCTGGACTCCCTGTGCCAAAATCTAGGTAGTCTAAGATGACTTGTCCAGAAGCCCTGGTAAAGCAAACAGGTATCCTAGAAGCAGTGTCAGGGGACTAAGACAGAGTCCATCTAACAGAGAGTCCCAGCTTAAAGAAAGCCTTCATCCAAAGACTGACTGTCATGCTGGGGAATGCTGTGCTCAATTTTTGAGTACTGTAATTTTAGCTATGGCAAATTACATAAGCTTTATCAACTTTTCTTCTCTTTTTAAAAGATTCTTTTAAAGCAGTGTATGAGAGTCCCATTTGCTCTCCATGCTTGCTAACACTTGGCATGGCCAGTCTTTTAATTTTGCCCATTCTAGTACCTGTGTAGTAGTATCTCATTGTGGTTTTAATTTACATTCCCCTAATGGCCAATTCAGCTGAGTGTCTTTTTATGTGTTTATTTGTTATTCATATATCTTGACTGTTGAAGTGTCTATTCAAGTCTTCTGCCCATTTTTATGGGGTCATTTGTTTTCTTCATTTTGACAGTTCTTAATATAATCTGTATGCATGTCCTTTACAAGATAAGTGGTTTTCAAATACTTCTCCCCATCTGTAACTTGTCTTCTCATTCTCTTAAGTGTCTTTCAGTAACACACGTTTTTAATTTTGCTAAAGTTCCACTTATCATCTTTTTTATGGATCATGATTTTGATGTTCTATCTAAGAAATCTTTGTCTAAACCAAGGTCATAAAGATTTTATCCTGTTTTCTTTTAGATAATCTCTCCATTTTAAAATGCTAAAAATAATTTTAAATGTTATTAAAGTTGTAGGTAGGCCAAAACAAAACACATTTATGGGGTCTGTCTAGCCTGTGGGCCACCTTAATAACCTTTTACTTGTAGAATTGTCCCACGTATCCCTAATTTTATGTCATGCAAGGCTAAAAAGTCCCTGGCCTAACTTCAAAACGCATAATGCATCATAAGAAACTGTAGTCAGTCTTGTTCAGGGTCATCTTTTTCTTACAAAAAGCCCTTCTTTTTCAAAAGTATTGAGATATCTAAATTATTTTATTGAGCATTGAAAGATGAATGATGGCTTCGTCCTCCTGAGTCTGGACTTGCTTGGGGTTCTCATGAGATAAAAATGACATTCACTTAGCAAGATGTATTAACAATCAACCACAGCAACCATTCCTGAACTTTAATAGGAAAGCTGTAGAGAAAAGGGGGTTTGGAGAAGGGGCAGAGAAAACCCAGAATTTTCTGTTTACAGTTTGCTTTTAAGTGACTAGGGTCCCTGCCATTTGGGGCCCTTTATTCTTCAGCGCTATCTCAGAACTCAAAAGACGATTTCAAAAGCTCTTGTCTAATTAAATGTTCTTCTTTTAATATCAGCTCTCCAGGATAGCATTTTTAATACACTGAAAGAGATAAAATTCCGGCCCGGGGCAAATGTTAAATATATTTTTGTGTAGTCAACAGAGAAAGAGTGTTCTTAGCCCCTCTGGCATTGTTCTGGAAATCCACACATGATGCAGGAAATTAGTTGTCTCTTGTCCAAAAACTGCTCACAGGAATGGTTTTTAAAAATGCAATCAGACACCACTAAAATGCAGGGTGCCATTCAGAATGTGCAATGTGTGGAGTATGGAGGCTTCAGAATGTCACAGTCCACAGGCGAAGGCAAGACAGGCTTCAACAGAAACTTACAGGGAAAAACCTTTGCTAAACCTCTGAAACCACTGCAGCATTACACTTCAGGAACCCAAAAGAAGCTAAGGTAATTATTGAGCCCCAGTGCTCTGAAAACACATGAAACTTCTCTTCTACTACAGCTGAGATGCTGGTTTGGATCAACAGGCATAAACTTTCCTTAGCCACTCTGAGGCTGCTCTGTCGGTCATTGCAACAAGGTTTCAAAAGCAGCCCTGGGATCCTGTAAACAGCACGTTTGGAGAAGTTGACATTTTCTATTTGCCTTAAAAAAAGAATATTGCCTCTAAATCTCTTTTATCTCCTCTTCCAGGGTATACATGATATTCTCAAAGCAGAGGGATGGCTTATCCCTCCTCTGAAGCCATTTCACGTGATTATATCTATTTTATTTTTAAAAAGGAAATTTAGAGTACCAGCAAGAGATTAAATGCCCCCAAAACTTCCAGCAAGTCAACAGTTAAGACTTGAGTACCACTTGGGACCAGACATTGTTGATTTTGTACCAGCAGTCTAGTACCTTAGCCTCTTTGTATTTCTTTCAGTATTTAGCACTACTCCTTGGTCAGTTCATTACAGCCCAAAGTTAGGCGACTGATTCTTGCAACGAATCCAAGGTAGGACAGGTTTCAAATCTAAATAAATATGAACCAAGGAATAATGTTCCTAGCAAACTCCATTACTGCAGAACTTCAAATAACAACATAGGGTCTGTTGATTACCTTAAGGGTGTCCCCTGTGTCCTTCATAGAGAGGCTCATTCAAACACAGGAATTTGGGACTTCATCATCTCTCCACACACTTCAGGACAAAAATCAGTTTAACTCAATTTTACTTAGTAGAAAACACATCACCCACCACAGAGAAAGGCAGCCATTCCATTTTAGTTTACTTTTTGCTATTCCCGATGACATGGTTTAGTAAGGGGAGCATGACCCTGGCGTTTTGTAGACAGGGATTTGAATAGTAGCCCTGCCACTTGTCTGTGAAGCCTTGAGTAAGTGTTCTGACCTCTGCAACTCAGTGTCTTCATATACAAATGCAGCTACTGACACACAGGTCAGAGGGTCACCATGAGAATTCAACTGCACTTGAGCAAGGTACCCAGAAGCCATGGCTCCTTATGCATCTCTTCTCACCGCACTGGATATTCTATCATCCCATTCGCCACTGTGTGCTACAATTGTTCACTTCATCTTCTGACTTCCCCCAATACCCAGGGCAAGGACCATGTCTTTCTTGCTCATCTTTGTATTATTCACCGAATGCAGGCTTAATACAAAGGAAGCATTCAATAAATATTTTTTTTGAAGGAAAGAAGAAAGGGAGGGAAAATAAGTTGATTAGAATAGTGAAAAATAGCAAAACTACTATTTAGAATCAAACTGGATTTCAAATCCAAACCTTGTTACTTGCTGGGTGACTTTGGGCAGCTTATTCAACATTCATGTATGGAGAGAAGATAATAATACCCACCTCAGTAAGGGTTATGAAATTATTTTTGCAAAAGATTTAGCATAGGGCTTGGCTTATGATAAGTGCTCAATAGTCATTATTCTCATTATTATTACACAGTTAATTGGAATTAATCTGAAATCTAATTGGCACTTTGAAAATGTTTGGGTAATAATTGCTTTGGTACTTGCTGGGTGAAACAAGTATAGAAGTCATCCAAGGATGACCTTCTGCTGTTGCTAGAAGTAAGTTGTAAATACTCAGTGCCTATCCTGGAACTGCATACAAGACACAAAAGCTGCCACTGTCATCAGCACATCTGACCTTGTTTGGAGTGTAGAATTTTAACTGATTCCGACAGACATTTGAATGACACTTATCTTACATTTAAGGCACAGGCCTTAGGGTTCTAAGGCCTTCAGAAATAAACTGGATCCTGCCCTCCAGGATCTAGCAACTCATGAATCACTGTAAGAAAAGGCAGAATGTGATCAAGTACTCAAGCCAAAGCACAGACCACGGTCTGGACACCAGGGTGTGAGGATGGGTAACCTGCTGATTAGGAAAAATAGGCTCTGGGTTCAAATCACTGTCTCACTATTTACTGGCTTGGTGCAACTTCATTTCCTTATATGCCAGTTGAGAGCACCTAAAGTATACATGGTGAGCATTAAATGAGAAAATACTTGAGGAAGACTGAACTCAATACCTGGTAAGTGCTCGATAAATATTAACCATTATTACTGTGGCTGTTATTGTCCAGCTAGTATTATTTTAACTGGATAATAGTAATATTAGTATCGGTATTAATATATGACATAATAACTACTCATATTAAAACTAACATGTATCTCCATGTTCCTATAGTTAATATAATTATTATAATATTTGTATTGACGTCTCAAAAAATATTTCATAAAATTTGTTTGTAGAATAAATCTAAGGCAACCATTCTCAGACTTCAGTGAGCACATACACCACTTGGAGAGCCACTGAAAATTTCTATTTTCACCCCCAGAGAGCCTGATTCAGTAGGTCCAGAATGGAGCTCTGGAATCTTTATTTTTAGCAAGCTTCTCATGTAATTCTGATGTAAATGGTCCTTGAACCACTCTTTTAAAATATTGGTCTAAGGTTTAGGATTTTCTCTTGAAATATATGTATGTAAATATATATATTTTGTGGGTCAAGAATCTAGGAAGGGTTCAGCTGGGTGATTCATCTCTGCTCCTTGGTGTCAACTGTAGCAGCTGGGACTGGAGGGTTCATTTCTGAGATTCTGATGGCTTCTGTGCTCACCTATCTGATTCTTCAACTTCTTTTCACTCCCACTATGGCAATTTATCTTCTAGAGCCCCTGTATGTGGCTTGTGCCTCTCACAGCACAACAGCGTCAGGATAGTCAGACTTCTACCATGGAACCTCAGTGTTCCAATAGAACAAAGTGGAAGCGGCTAGTCCTTTTAACGTCTATACTTTATATATATAAAACATATATATATATATATATATTTATTTAAATATTTACATATAAATATGTTTTATATATATTTATATACTTTATTTAGATATATATCTGTTTATGTATATATTTATATATAGATATATATACACACACTTAATATATATATGTAATATATATGTAATATAATATCTATATCTGTTTATATATTATATTTATATATAAATAGATATAAATAGATATATATATTTATATATAAA